>CM061165.1:480000-605000 GCA_030710495.1 Labroides dimidiatus | reverse complement strand
CATGTTTTCATGCTGCTCCAGCCACTTCTGTCCCAACCATGAGAATATCTGAAACCCTGACTGAATTTGTTTTCAGTTTACCCATGTCCATAGCTTTTGTCATACAAACTATTGCTATCTGGATCTTTCCTGAGGGAAAACGTTGTTTGATTTGTTTGTCCTCCTCCTCTTTTTGTTATGCACAGTGTTTTTATGGGGTTGTTGACTGTCCTACATTGGTTCTTGCTTTCACACTCACACAAACTTCCAGAAAACTACTCAAATTACCTGGCTAAGCCCTTGTTTCAATTTCAAGTAAAGCCAGGCTGAGTTTATCCAGCAGGGAATCTTCAGGATTCTTGTTTTTTTTTTTGTTTGTTTGTTTGTTTTAGTCTTTTTAGTAATCTTTGCATCTGGAGTCTGTCTTTACTTTTTATTTCTCATTTGTTGGCCATGGATACAGTGGTGTTTTTTTTTTGTTTTTTGTTCTTTTGTGTCCGGGGATCCTATGTGTAATCATGGTTGTGTCATTTATGCACAAAATCATCTGTTAGCAGCCTGTAGCATGTTTATGCTAACCAGGGCTAGGACTGATGTTCCCTGGGATCTAAGGACAAGGGGGCCAAAGAACTTGCTGGTTCTGCAGTGTGTGCTAAGAAGAGACAACATTAACATGTCCTCCCATCCGTCTTCATGGAGAATATAAGATCTCTCTCCAATAAGAAGGACGAGCTAGCCGTGCTTACCCAGAACCAGAAGATTGATTTTTTTTTTTTTTTTTTTAGCACCAGAAGGAATACCAGAAGGCAGAGTGTCATCATGCTATTCACAGAGACTTTACATATTTCTTGTTGATAAATAATTCTGTATATGTTTTTCATAGGTTACACTTATTATATTATCCTCATTTATACATTCTTATAGTGATGTTTGTACTATACAGTTTATTGTTTGCTGTTTATCTTATCTTAAGTCGGGGTGATAATATTAATATCCTGTGGCTGGTGTTCTGTGCGGTTTTACTTCTTGTTGAAAACGTGTTAGTATGGCATGAGTAAAAAGCAGAGGGTATCATTCTCAACTGTTTATTACTACTTTTAAGTGAAAAACAAGAGAAAGTGTAATAATAATAATAAGCTCAGTTTATTTTGGACTTCCACTGTGAAACCTTTATTTAGATTTCAGGAAAAATGATCAATTTTAAGAGGATAAATTTATCGTTCTATTCGTAAATAATTACTCTGGGACCCCTATTCAATTTGTTCATGCTGCCATCAGGCCAGCTAATACGCAGCTTTAAAGTTTCCTATCACAACTATGCAGATGACACTCAGATGTATGTGTCCATGAGGGCAGGTGAACATGGGCCTGTAGATTCACTCTGTCACTGCATCAAACAGATCAGTGTGTGGATGCAAAACAACTTTCTCCAGCTGAACTCAGACAAAACTGAAATCATTGTCTGTGGTCCACAGATACAAAGAGAAAGTGTCATCAGTCACCTTGAGACTCTCTCTCTAAAGGGTAATAGTTAGGTTAGAAATCTAGAGGTAATACTGGACTCAGACCTCAACTTAAACAGCCATGTTAAATCAATAACATCAGCGGCTTTTTACCATCTGACAAACATCTCCAGAATCAGAGGAATACTGTCTAAACCTGACTTAGAGAGACTCATCCATGCGTTTGTCTCCAGCAGGTTAGATTACTGTAACGGCCTGCTCACTGGGCTCTCTGAGCGAGCTGTAAGACAGCTGCAGTACATCCAGAATGCTGCTGCTCGAGTCCTGACCAGAACCAGGAAATACGACCACATTAGTCCTGTGCTCAGGTCTCTGCACTGGCTTCCTTTCACTCAGAGAACAGACTTTAAAACAGCTCTGCTTGTCTACAAGTCTCTTCATGGCTTAGCACCAAAGTACATCTCTGACATGTTAGAGCCACATGAACCAACTCGGACTCTGTGAACCACAGGGAGGGGTCTCCTTCTGGTGCCCTGAGTCAGGACTAAACATGGTGAAGCTGCGTTTTATGCTCCTTCCAGTAGAGACAGGCCTCAACTCCAACAATGTTTAAATCCAGGCTTTAAATAGTTCTGTTTCGCTTTGCATACAACTGAAAGTCTTTTATCTGTACTCCTCATTTTTGAATTAATTGTTTATCTTAATGGAATGGTTTTATTTTATTCTATTTCATTTCTTTCTAATCTTATGATTTTTATGTTGCTGTAGAGCACTTTGAATTGCCTTGTGTATGAATTGTGCTCTACAAATAAACTTTCCTTGCCTTTATGTCACAGCACTACTTTTATATTTACATTTTCAAAGTGAGAAGAGCATAGTTGCCCGAAAAAAATGAATCATTTCGTAAAATAAAAAATGAACCAATTAAATACAGTGACTTTTAAAGGCAGTCTGCTTCAGTTTCTGCATCAAATTTGACATAAAAAAAAAAAAAACATAGAAACAAATATTTCCCCCTGATGTAACACAGGCTCAACATGAATTTATGTCACAGAATGTCAGTCTTTCCAATTAAGAGGAATGCTCATTTTAATCCTTAAATGGCACCATGCTAATAAATAGCTACTGTTGCTAAGCATATTAAGACATGTTCATTTTACTTGATAAACTTTAATGTATTCTTTATAGATATCATACAAACAATAAACTGATACACTTTACTTTATAACACATATTAACATGAAGGCTGCCATCACTGAGTGATCCATCCTGGGTAGGGATGTCAAACACTTTTAATCTTTTGATCACAGATTGAAAACATTTTTGCATAAGAAAGAGCAATGATTTCACCTCATTACCCAGAGTGCATTGCAAAACAGATCCACCTATGATTTTTTTTTTCTCTTTCACTTAAAATTGGTTTATAGAAATCTTTTGTTTTTCTTCTGCAGCATACATTCAACATGACTCATTCAGGTTTTACAGGCAGAGAAAAGAAGAAGAGCTGGACAAGTGTTATGAAGAATGACTACAGTTAGCTTCTCATATCCATCAGTGTGTTTAAGTAAAATGCATGAATAACATTCAAAATAACAGTGAAACGACAACTTAGGTGTTTTCCAAGTATGGAACCCATAGACTGTATAATTAATGGACGTAGTCTCCACAACGTCACCCGTCTGTTTCTGAAACAGATTTTTGAAGCAAAACAGCCGGCTTGGCCATATTAGAAATGAGGCAGGCTTTGAGTCTCCAATGACCTCACGGGGGCACTCTATATAAGGGAGCAGAGGCAGCCTACCCCTCCTCTTTCCCTGGCTCTGTCTCTTCCCCTTCCTTCCAGATCGCCCTGCCGCTTGTCCCATGCAGGTACTGGTGCAGGTAGAATAGAAGTGGCTGCTAACAATGCTACATGGTTAATCTTCATGCTGATTTGCCCGTTATTGGCTTGTTCTTTTTTTAGAGTTTCGATCAACAGTTGTCTGGCTCTTACTCGCACTTTGGCATCCACGTGGCCTGATCGGTACGATTGACTTGTGATAGGCCTGTACCTTTGATTCTCTGCTCCTCCAAAATGAACTAAAGTTAATTTTATTTGTGACAGGGGCTGTGTGTGCCGGGTGTCACTCTGGGGGGCTCCAGTGGTGATAAATTTAATGTAAGGAAATCACGGTGATGATGCAGTCTCAATGCTGCTCTGCCTTAGCCTCTGCCTGCGCGCTTTTCTTTGAGTCTGGTTAACAGACTTGCGGCTACCTAGCAGTGGCTAACCTGGACTGTTGGGGCCTTCTGTCTGTCTTGCTGCGGCTTTAAAGCCTTTAGCGCTCTGTCCGTCCGAAACTGCTTCTGCTGCTCTGACTGCTGAATCTGTTGCTGCACCGCGGGACAGAGACAATAAAAACTGTAAATAACTGTAAAAGACTGCATGACAGATTGGACTGGGCTGTTTTAATGAGTCTTCTGAGTGCTGATCTTTGTTCAGCCTCTGTCTTCATAATCCTAATGTGTGGCTGCTAACTGTGGGGTTATCTTTTGTTTCTTTTGTTTTCTTTTGATTAAATTTAATTTTCTGAGTTAGTTAAACATTTGATTTTCTATGTTCAGTATCAGTTTTGGTATATTCTATTTTGTTTCTTTAAGGGTCTGATAATTTGGCAGCATATCTGATTTGTTGTTAAGTTCTTGATTGGCTGCCATCCCTACTGTTTTAGTATAGTTTACTTGTTTGTATTTTTGTTGTTAGTTTATTTGGAGTGAAAACCCACTAATCCCTTTTTTCTATCCTTTTTCAGTTGCTGAGGGCCGACGGTGGTGGTTCCTGGTGTCCTGGTGGTGGTGTTCCCTCTTTTTGTGTTGTGTACCCCCCTGGCTTTAGTTTCATTGGTGTTAGTGTAGTGTGTGTGTCGCAAGTGTTTGGGGTGTTTTTCGTACCTGGGATCCCTCCCTCACCTCCTTCCTTGAACCAGCACCTCTTGGTAAGCTCAGCCCTGAAAGGAGCATCCCCTTCCTGTGTGTGTGTGTGTGTGTGTGTGTGTGTGTGTGTGTGTGTGTGTGTGTGTGTGTGTGTGTGTGTGTGTGTGTGTGTGTGTGAGTTTTTATGGTTTTTATGATGGTTGTAATGAAGAAAATTGTTGTTGGAATTTGGAACCATGTCTCCTGCTATTTTCAAAAGTAGAGCGAACCTGGGTGCCTTTCTACCTTTTTTTCTGAACTATTTCTTTGGTCAAAATTCCCAAAGTGGCATTGTTGGCATTAACCATCCATGACAAAACTCATCAATAAACCAAACTCCTTTTTTTTGGCTTGGTGTGTTTGTGACTTCCAGTACTTCCAGAGCCAGCCTCAAGTGGACACTCGAGGAACAGCAGACTTTAGCACTTCTGCATTGTCTCATATTTTCAGACAGATAGATTGTAGCTCAGTTTATCAGCACTCTCTTGAATTGGTGTATCTTTACAGCCTTTTACATGTTTTATTTAACCTTTTGCTTGCCCTCCTCTGTTCTAATTCCCATTCAGTTCCTACAGCTCCCATCTTCTTGCTATCTCTGCTTTATTGAACAAGCTTCCCTGTGGACCTGTGGCTGAAGATATCCCTGAATGCAAAACTCCTCTGTTACAAATCCACTGGATGTGACCTTGAATATATTTCTTCTTGTAGACTGACAGTATTTTCTCAGTTCTTATCACACACATACATAACACATATGCACCCTCCTTGTACGTATGCATTTATTCTTTTCACATCTTTTCCACCCTGCTCTTTCTACTGTGACGGCATCTCTTTGATCCACCTGCAGCTATTTTACATAGATTACACCATGTTATGCCATGGAGAGCAGTGTCTCTACTTAACAGCTTTTTCTTTTCTGTCCTCATCCTAACCTGTCTCACTTAAATATCTTCACCATGTGGGAGAGCATTTTCTCTAGGCCAAGCAACGACCAGTAGCAGCTTGCCCATTGGGAGGGAGGGTCAGCGAAGGGCCCCGCTGTGCTTTCGGCGGGTGCCATGGGCTGGAGGTCACCAACTGCTTGCTGGAGATAAAGTGCAACTTCCTCTACAGCTTACAGTGTCTGAACTTTGTTGGCAGTGGAAACCTGGATGTCAAAACACCACCTGGCACAATGATTCCAGCAGACAGTTCAGTTTATCTGTAAAGGACAATCACATTCTCCCCTCCATTTATGGAGTCTTTGTAGTATTGTCACATATGAGATCCAGTGACCTCTTTGGCCTGGTGTGTGCCAGTTTTGACCAGGTCTAGCACCATTTTCAAGTTACAGAAGCTATTTGGATCAAAGCAGTTGCATCATATGTGGATGTAATGAAGGAATCAAACCATTGTTGCTCCTGAAGCTTTGCACAAGAAGCACAAGGGTCAACCCCAAACATGCATGACAGAAAAATATACCTTATTGTGCTTCCCGACCATAGGATCCAGGGTCTGGAGTAACTGATCTGCATCTGAAAACAGCCCTGCCGAAGGGCTAGTACTTTCCAGAAGTCCAGGAACTATTAGGTCAGAGTCTGTAGGCAGAACATTTCTGATTGGTGGAGTTTTGATTCTACTCTCCCTCCACAATGACATCATACACAGTTGGGCGGCTGTGGAACAGTGGTAGAGTCATTGTCTCTCAATCAGAAGGTCGAAGGTTTGATCCCAGATCCTGCAGTCACATGCCAAAGTGTCTTTGAGCAAGACAATGAACCCCAAACTGCTCCCACTGTTAGTCAGAGGTGCGTCGGTTTGGGTGTAAATGTGTTAGCTAAAACTGATGGTTCCTACAATATAAGTCTCCACCATCAGTGTGTGAATGTGTTGTGGATGTGTGAAAGAGATCAGGAGTATAAAGCACTTTGAGTGGTCAGAAAGACTGGAACAGGTCTATATAAATACTGGTCCATTTACCATGTACAGCTGTGGTTCATTTTGACTTCATAACTACTAAACAACTTGGAGCCTGTTACCAGGTGTGCATCTCTGTCATCTCCTGTTGTTACAAATGAAAAAACTAGAGACCTTCAGCTGAATGTGTCAGTAGATATCCAGTTTACAAGCAGGAGGATAGGGTCCTCGAAATGCATACAAGTTTAGTTTTTACATATCTCAAAATATTCACATCAGTTAAGTACCTAACACTATAGCCACTTCAGAAGGATGCATACCGCTGAAAGCCATCAATCAGAGTCGCTCTGTAACCTTAAGTCGATCTCTGCGGTCTAAGCTACAGTACAGTAGCGACTGAACAGCTGAAGCTGTTTTAAAATGAAAGAAACAGGCTTTAAGAGACAGTTCGGCTACCAGTGCTTTTCTCCTTTAAGTGTCAACAAATACATCTGCAGTGCAAAAAAGCAAGATCAAAACATGCTAACATGGTTAACTACGGTGTTACACATAACAGTTTTGAACTTTCTTTACCTTCTACGGTGTCATTTCTGTCCTTATTTAACTGCCCTCGACAGGTCTGGAGGTGCAGTGATGGAGCTAAAAGTTCATGAAACTTCAGGGTGAAAAAAGCATCTTTAGACACTAACTTAACATAAATAAATTGAGTCATAATAAATTGGACAGGACGGAATTTACCCTTCCCCTGAATTAGGATTGACAAGTCAAGCAAATGAACTCTTCCTGTAGGCCTATGTAAATATAGAGACAACAAGAAGTCAAACTGCTATCTTAAGGTCTCTCTAAAAGCACCAATGGTTATTATAAGAGTGTGATTGGACATACAGAAAAAAAAAAAGTCTGAAAAAAACCCGCAAAATCAAAACCACAACACACAAAGTTTATTGCAGTTCAGCCCTGCGATTGACTGGCGACCAGTCCAGGGTGTACCTCGCCTCTCACCCTTAGCCAGCTGGGATAGGCTCCAGCAACCCTAAACAGGAGAAGCGGTATAGAAAATGAATGAATGAATGAATGAATGAATGAATGAATGAATATCAAACTGAAGCTGGTTTTTGCAGTCAGTAGAATGACAAAGTTCTTTTACACTTTCAAAAATTGCTCTGATTTGTAAAGAGGCTGAACATGCCATGCTATGGGGTCCCTAAGTGGCTTGGGGCCCCTGTGCATTCGCCTAGTCCACATATAGAATTACATGCAAATGGTTTTTGATGCAAACTAGGCAACACCATCATTTAATAACTTTTAGTGACTTCTGGGACAGCCGATACCCTTTTTCCTTACTGAGGAAATGGCAACACTGGTTGTTCAGTCGACAGAAAAGTTGTGTGTTTCGTGTGGGTTTGTATTCTTACTTAGTACTGTAAATATGAAATTCCTGAGTTTCTCCAGAAACCAACCTGATGCAGATTTTCCATTGCACTGAACTGTACAAAGTGAAATATAATTTTCAGTGGGCTAACACAAAGCTTAAAAAAAAGTTTTCTTACCAGTGAAGTGTTGTGTATTGCTTTCCACAGTCAAAAGGCAATGGATTTTAGTTTTAAGCATGTTGTGAACAACATGTCAAAGCTTTATTATCATTTTTCAGCGTTAGCCGTCTGCTTTCATGTTTTCATTTTACTGGAGATGTATGGAACAGCATGAGGGATGGTGAGAGATGTGAATGCACAGGATGAAATGTGAGTTTCTTTTAGTTTCTCAAGAGAAGTTTAGAAGACCATTTTATCTGTTCTGTTTCCTCCACCAAAAGCATAACTAGCTTTGAGTGAGGAGAGCGTTAAGCATTTGATATGAGAGGATGATGCAGATAACTGGTATGAAATCACTCAGCTGCCATCACTGGAATTTAGATGCCTCTTGTTGCTGGAGGTAATAAAGACAAATGCACTGTGGCCACGAATCTATCTCATTTCTTCTCTCTGAGTCAGTGCCTTGCCCTGTAAAGTGGGGTAAATTGTTTCCTATGCCCTGGAAGTACAAACACACAAATAAATATGCACATGCACAAACACACAATAATACAAGAATGATTTGTCATTGTTTTGTTTTGTTTTGTTTTCATCCCCTTTTTAGTAATTATGGAGTGCTGCACACAGTTGTTTATCTGACTGAATATGTATGCAGAACATGACATGATTCAGCCTGGTCAGTGTGGTCCATCATCATATTGTTAGCATAAAAGCCAACTTGTTTGTGGATAAATGGACACTGATGCTTTTCTTTGTACCCTGACTAATAATTACATTAAACAATCAACCATTCACCACAGTGCCAAAACCATCAAGACACCAATCTTAACCGTAAAGAATGGTTATAAATACCCAAACAAAAGGTTTGGTTTTTGTACTTTAAAAATGTACATTGTCCCGTTGGTTTAAGAAAATAAGGTCATTACTAAATGACCATGCTACACATCAGACCCATTTATACTGATAACACTGCACTGAAATGTTTTAGTCTGAAGCTCCTCCTTCTAGACTAATAGCTGCTGTCCATTGCTTCAAACCAAAGTGCATCAGATTGGTGTTTTGTCTAGACAGCCTGTCCACATGAATGTGTTTCTATAAATCTGACACAAATGCATAGTTAGGAAGTGTCCTCCAGACAAATGAGTTTGCAAAGCTTTTTGTATGTGTGTGTGTGTGTGTGTGTGTGTGTGTGTGTGTGTGTGTGTGTGTGTGTGTGTGTGTGTGTGTGTGTGACCACATGAGATGTATATAATTTTGGGCCTCGCTCTCCCAGTGGAACACAACAGAAGGTACCACCCCTCATTGTCATTCAGGACCGAAGGGAAGCAGGTCTTTTGACATCTCATCTGGATAATATGATGAAAATATGAAACATGGATGAGTGTGTTGCTGAGTGTGTTTACATGTAAATGTATATGTCCTTTACCGGACATTAAGTGTGTACATGTGATATGACTTTCTCTGTGTGCAATGCAAGCGTGTGTGGATGATGGATTGGGGTCATGGAGGGTTGCAGGGTTGCAATGTTTTTGCCAAGACAAACAGCTGTGCTCGTGTCTGGGGCAGGTGTTTCATCCAGACTCAGCACACTGAAATTAGTCAGATCAATACACCACTTCCTCTTTTCTGAATATTTGTAAGAATGTGATTGTGAGTGTGTGTGCTTTCCAGTTTTAGATGTATGCTGTTTAATCTTTTACTCAGTGCAGCTCATCAGTGTGTGTGTATGTATGTTTCCTCTGCATGTGTGTTGTTCTTCTGATGATATGAGAACACCTGTAGCACTGTTACCCTCCTTATGTATTTACAGTCACCTCGCCATAAATTTTGAATGCCAATTGTCTCTGTAGATTCCTATCCAACTCTTACCAAAGCCCATTTCCCCCTCTAAATGGACCACAGAGAGCTGCCCGTTCTATCACTTTAATACAGAGTAAAGGCACTTTTCCCACAATAGTCTTGGTGTGTAGATTATCCACCCTCTGTTGATTTCTGAGCTTTCTGTGAGCCCTGAGGTCTGTCTCAGCTTCTCAGTGTGTGCTGCATTCACTGCGAGCTTCTTTCTCACGCTCACACCACTTTATGTATTCACCCATAGATATAAACACTGTTCTCTGGAGTAAAGACAGGTTTCCCGTCGTCGTACTCTTTTTCTCGTTGTATTCTCATCCCAAAAACCAGAACTTTAACTTCTGTGTTCTTGCATTATTATCCTCTTACAATTTTTTCCTCCATTGAAATATGGACAGAAGTGAAGTAATAAAATACATAAACTGAACATTGGCTGCTGTACTAAAATATCATCCAATGTTTGTTGGACAAGCCTAAGCACTGGGTGTAATGTGCTCTTTATTGTTTGTTTGAGTAGGACCTTTGTAGTTACTCACAATCGAAGCAAACCCATGCAAAGTCTCCACACCACAGGCATTTCTAGCCCATTTTTGGGGTGCTGAGACATATTTACCTCATAGTGGTTTGATCCACCCCATCCATCTCAACTGGTCTGGTCTGAGTTCTTTAACTGCACAGAGCAATGCACTGCCTTCCAGAGTGGTGGACATGGTGTAGTGGTGTGAGTACCTGGTTTAAACCAGGATATGTGGCACATTTCTTAACTTCTACCACTCAATACCAGCGCATTATCATTACCAGTCCTTGCTTTTGCTGTTTAACTGTAGACTATTGTTTGTGTTATTAGGCAGGAGTTAGCTGATGATTTTTTTTAGCGATTTAATTTTAGTAGGGTTTTGTTATCATTATTTTGTAGATTTTAAGCACTTTTCAATTCATTCAATCATTCATCCATCTTCTATCCTTCTTCTCCTGTTCAGGGTGGCAGGTGTCTGGAGCCTATCCCAGCTGTCTTAGGGCAAGAGGCGGGGTACACCCTGGACTGGTTTCCAGCCAATCACAGGGCTGATACACAGAGACAGACAACCTTTCACGTTCATATTCACACCTACAGGCAATTTAAAATCGCCAATTAACCTGATGTGCATGTTTTTGGAAGCTGGAGTACCCAGAGAGAATCCATGCATGCACACGGAACAGCACAAGTCGGAAATGCAGACTGGAGTCATCATTGATTCCTTTTACTTGACTTGACCTGACTTGGCCTGTCGTTGCCCTAGAAGTGTTGCATTGGCTGCCGCTCCACGGGGACAGGACAGGAAAGCCTTCAACTGGATCCAGAACATTTCATTTAGGTGCCACTCCCCAGGAAATAAATGCATGATAAAATGTACTAAATGTAAGATACATTTTTTTAGTGTTTTTTCATAGATGGGTGTATTAAACGATGTGCTCTTTCTTTAAGACCCCAGGACAGCTTCGATACAATTGACAGTGAGATTTGAATCCACAGACTTGAGAAATCAACCATGGTCTTTCCTGGTTCATTTGTTTTCTTTGTGACAGTTTTGTTTAGTGTGTCAGAGACACATGATTTTAAATATGGTATATTTCAAGGAAACATTCTGAGACCCATTTTATTCTTTCAACACATGCCTTCACGTGGTTATGTCATCTTCTTTTTCTTTTTTCTTTTAAAGCTTTGCATGGCTGTGCTCTTCCATTCTCCATGTATTACAGGTCATCTATCTTTTCATGTTCTTGCTCCCGTGAGCCCGTGAGGTCCTCAAATGCTTCCTTTTTAAATGTTCCACCAACAGTATTTCTGATGCAAGCGCTGGTGTTACGTTTCACGTGAATGGAGAGTTTGAAGGTTAATGACTCAAAAGTAGGTGGAGGCAGAGGCAACAGGTTTGAGAGGTATTTATTGTCCAACAGAGGTTGAGTGAATGAAATAATGAATCAATGGGTGCATCTCAAAGCGCCAAATGTCCATCCTTCCTTCCTTCACTTGCGTCGTTCACTTGCGTCTTTGTCCCTCCCACCAGAGATGTATGGGAGAGATGAAGGAAATGAAGAGAGGAGTCGAGGAGATTTGTTTTAAGAGAAACGAGACGTCCTCTCCTTGGGAGCGTCACATGAAGCGATGATGACGATGATAGTGATGACGGATGAGGCATGGGTCCAAACAAGTGCTCGCTGTGCTGTCAGAAAAACGAGTTCACCGTGGGAATTCAGACTCTGAGGAATCTGTCAATGTGCAATTTATATATGTAGGGCAAATAATTTGCATGCACGGCCCAGTTGAAAATGAATGATCCTTTGTCGAAGACCCCTTGAGATTTAAAATGGAAGTAAAGGGGGAGTGTTGGTCAGGTTTGGCTGACAGTTGGCCCATTCCTTACTAAGAGCTCCATCCTGTGACTTCAAAAGCCACTTTGACAGAAGCACAGCAAAAATGACCTGTTTTGAAGTATTTGGAGTGAAGTTTGTGTATGTTAGAGCAGGTTGTTTGGGAAATTTCTTTTGTGTCATCAGCTGCTGCTCTCACTCTGACTGATGATGTCACACACTCTGAGGGTTGAGGTTTAAGTGAAAAATCTCAAAACTTTGTGCTGCTTTACCTTTGTTTTCTTAAAAACTCTTGAAGATAGCAGAAAGCCCTAAGGCAGGTGCAGTTGGAAAAAGTTTTTTTTTGTGTGTTATCTGGGAGCCTCCCAATTCATTGTTTTTGGGACTTTTTCCTTGGTTTTGGAGGGGTTTTTTCAGGGCCGAAAATCGCTGAAATTCTTAGAAAAGTCAGCGCATCATTCTGGACCGAGCCGCATGTTTTGATGTATAATTTGTTGGGGTTTTCTCAAAGCCTTGGAGGAGAAGCAGAAGAAGAGGAAGATGAAAAAGAAAGAAGCGCAACGCATGAGCCACCCTCCCCATAGCTTTGCTATGGAGGAGGGTGGCTCATGCAAAGCCCGAGCCCCTAATTATTATAAATTCTGAGCCATCTCTATGTGTAAAAATTTTGATTTGTTAAATTTATCTTTAGCAATTTTTTAATGTAATAACTGCACTTTCCTCCTCCTCCTCCCACCACTTCTATTCAGATTTTTTTTTCTCTCAACTGTTTATAGGTTTGTTTTAATTGATGTGTATTTATATTTCTATTTTTATCTCTATACAGGTTATGTATATTTCTTTTATAAGATCTTTTTTTTTCCAACAACACAGGATCTGCCCCTCAGCTACAAGCCTGCAGACCACAAACTGTTCTCCCTTTCCATCTCAACACCATTATCACGTCTCATAACACAGCCATTTAACCCCAAACACAGACAGAAAAGGGAATCCCATGAACTCCTCTGCTCTTTTCGATAAAAAATAATAATAAATAAATAAAATCTAACAATCTTGCCTATCTGCGACCAGTAGCACATCTCATTCCCACCGCCTTGCAGCCAACTTGTCCTCATGCTTAGACACATGCACATTGCGGTTCATAATTCTGACTGCTCAAGCTAAATCACAACCCCGTTCAGCATCTATTCATTCCTTTGCAAATGCCACCCCAGCCCACCTGAGCCCTTTTAATCCAGTGTGCACAGTGCTCATTCAGTCGCCCTGCTGTGCATCCTGATGACTGCTTTCATGGTATGAAACTGAGTATGGTCTCCTTAGTACTCAGGAGGACTGTTTTTTGGTTGAAGGCTGTTTTCACTTACCATTACTTGCTAGGACGATGACACATTCATTTAGAACGGATCCAAAATCATGGTTCAGGATAATTAACAGTTCAAAACATGTTTTTTTCTGATAGACGTGATAACCTCTCATTTACAAAACTGTAGAATCCAGCTGGAAGAAAATGTTTCAGTTGTTATGACTGAAGTTGAGATAGAAGTGATAAATCAAATATAAACAGTCCCTATGGAGAACTAATGCAGATGGATTACAATCTGCTGTAATAAAAATATATATGTACAGGAACAGATATCAGTGTCACTTACAATCCCTCTCAATCAAAAATTTCAGCTTGAGTGAAAAATCTGTTCAGTAGGATGTCACAGAAGCGGCTCATTGTTTGACAAATTGCATCATAAATAACCAACTTGACTTCCATTCAAATAGAGAAAGATTTAAGGATGCTTTCTTCTCTTTTTGAGCATAGACAGACTTGGCAACGCTTGGATTTTTTCCTCTTGCAAATTGGCATCACAATATTTTCATGTTCTTTCCAAGTAAAATCAAGAGAAAATCATTTCTCTCTGTGTGTGTGTGTGTGTGTGTGTGTGTGTGTGTGTGTGTGTGTGTGTGTGTGTGTGTGTGTGTGTGTTTGTGCGTGTTTTAACATTAGAATCAATGTTAACAAAAGTAAAACCCTGTGTTTAACCAAACTGAGACCCAGAGAACAGGTGGTATAATGGGCATGTAATAAACACTGAAATGAAATTTTAAATCCCTCAAGTTGCAAACCGGATTGTAAACAATGCACAGAGTAAAATATGTTTGCATAGGACAAAAAGAATAGCTGAATGGAGGTGTGTCTTCAAATTAAAAGTTTCTTTATTGCATACTCACACATGGCTCACACATTATCAATAAACTGCACACTTGTATGTATATATATATATATATATATATATATATATATATATATATATATATATATATATATATATATATATATATATATATATATATGAACTCTTTTGCAGTTTAATTCTTCAAATGTAGCGAACACACTTAGTCCTTGCGCTGTCTCAAATCACACACTTCTGCAATTACAGTTACTTTTTTGAGTGTGGAAGTGTGTTCACACTGACTGTATGAAAAAAGGTGCACTTTGATTTCTCAGCTGGCACACTCAAAACACTCAAAAAGTTCAAGTGTTACATAGCAGAGGCGGGTACAGCTCAAACGATGGATGACAGTTGTAATTAATGAATAACAGAAGATCACCTGTGAACATTTGCAAAATGTGATCATCATTTCCAGTAAGTGTGAAGCCACAGTGTTTGATTTGGGACAACATGACCCTGTAAAAATAAGTGCAGTCTATGCAGCGTACTTATATTGAGTGTGTTACAGTTTTTCTCAGTCACTTTGATACATTTCTCAGATTAGGATTAACATTCTAAAAACTACTTCTTCAGTCTTCATATCATCGTGTCACTTGTGCACATCAAAAAAACAGTGTCTCATTTCTTTGAACACATTGCAAATGCTTTGGTTCATCCATGCAAATGGTTATGTACCATTCACTAATGTTTCCTACATTATAATGGGTCTCTGTTGACTAGTCTTACTCCCCACAACAGTTAGGCCTCAATTCATCATATAAGTCTTCACATGCAAAATGTACTAACAAATTGTCAGAATGTTTCAGGCATATTTCTGGACATTTCCACTAGACCTTTTTTTTTCTACATCTGTCCTGAATTGGTAAATTGCCCTCAGGTGAATCCTGACTTTCTCTAACAAAGGTAAATGTGTGAAGCATTGGATCAACCAATGATCAACCAGTTTTCTGAACATACAGTGTATCACAAAAGTGAGTACACCCCTAAGAGACTACACCCCTCAATTTCCAAATTGAGCACTGCTTGTCATTTTCCCTCCAAAATGTCATGGTCTGGTGCTGCATGAGGGCAGGAGGTGTTGGGGAGTTACATTTCATTGAGGGAAACATGAACTCTGGCAAAGCATGTCTCCAGACCTAAATCCAATAGAACATCTCTGGGTCATCCTCAAGCAGAAGGTGGAGGTGCGCAAAGTCTCCAATATCCGCCCGCTCTGTGATGTCATCATGGAGGAGTGGAAGAGCATTCCAGTGACAACCCGTGAAGCTCTGGTAAACTCAATGCCCAGGAGAGTAAAGGCAGTTCTGGAAAATAATGGTGGCCAAACAAAAAACTGAGACTTTAGAAACTTTCACTAAGGGGTGTACTCACTTTTGTTACCAGGGGTTTAGCTATTAATAGCTATATTTTGAGTTATTTGAGGGAAAAATCAATTTACACTTTTATATAAGCTGCACACAGACTACTTTTCATTGTGTCAAAGTGTCATTTTGTCAGTGTTGTCCCATGAAAAGATTTACTTAAATATCTGCAGAAATGGGAGGGGTGTACTCACTTTTGTCATACACTATAGCTCAAAGCTTCGTCTCATGAACCTTCAACTGGTAAGCATAGATTGTAGCCGGACAGCGTTGCCAGACGTACGATAATTATCGTATTTGTACGATAATTATCGTATTTGTACGATAATTTAGTCCTCTGTATGATGTACGATCAATAATTCCAAAAAAGGCTAAATGTACGATAATTTGACAATTTCATGTGGTTGTTACAGATCTACTCCAGTCTGACAGATTTATCCGTAAACCCTAAATGCATCTTATATCATGTGACGTTTCCAGCCAATCATAGTTTAAGTGTCATTCGTCTCAGAACGATTGACAGCCAATCACGGTTGTGGGAGCTCCATCAGGAGGATATCAGACAGTTGAGAGAAAAATGAGCACCGGAGCCTCGAGCTGCTGATCAAACACTGCTGATGTGGGGCAGGGCGATGAATGCCCACAAAAGAGCCTGTAGGACACTAAACAGAGGGATCAGTTGGGATTTTCGCGCAACAATAACAGTTGTTTTGATTATTATCAGTTATTTTGATTATTTTGTCGGGTGTACGATAATTTCCTCCAAAATACGATCATTTTAAGGCTCTGGTACAATAATTTTATATTTCCCATCTGGCAATGCTGTAGCCGGAGCACAACACAATGTTATAATGTCTGAAAATGACAGGACAAGAAATTAGAGAAATAGAAGAATGAGGCTGTGAAATGGATGAGTTGGAGGCAAAACAGAGGAAGAGGCAGAAGAGTCTGAAGACAGGTTCCTGATGAGGTAAGAGCCACACTTGTACAACTCCTGTTCCAATGAAGTTGACGAAAAACTGTAATGGAAGGATCCAATTTGAAACAAAGCAATAGAAGCCACACAGTACTAGCTAGCTAACTGAAAATCAGCTCCTCTTCCTCTTCCTCTTGTGTGTCTCTATTTTACTGCAGGAAGCGGTTAGTGTGAAAATAAAAACTACAAACTTCAGAATCCAAACTAAATCAGTCAGTTCCAATACATCACCGACTGCCCATTTTTAGCATCACAGCAAAATTTTTTTCTTTTTTTCCTTTAACAAAACACAAATATAAATTTAACAAGACAAACAAATGAATAAATAAGATATTGTATTTATCCAAGGATGAGGGCCAGATTCACAAGACAGCTCCAGGATATGCTTATGCAGGTGAGTCTTACATGGCTACATGGCTCTGCAGCTTTCTTTCATAACAGCAGTAGTGTATGATAATACTTCTGTTTGTGTCCTCAAACTAATTCAAGGTCAAGTCTGAAAGACACCATCTTAGGTTAAATATCATTTTGTAACAATTGTGTCATGCTGTGAGAAAAGAAAATATGAAGGTATTATGTGACAAGTGACAATTTCTGTGTTATGTGATTGGCCGTTGTGAAAAACAAATTAAGCTGTCACTGGAAGTCAGAAGAAAGACAGATGGTTTCTTAGCCTGCCAAAAGCAAACAGAAGTGTTACAGCTACATTTGTATTTAGCCTTATGTCTGAAGTAAATGAAACAAATTTTCAGCAGAAGGCATGTATGCATGGGGTCACGGTCATAATTATTACTTTTTCTTCATTCACAGGGGGGGGGGAGTTATAAAACTCTCCTTCTATTTCTGGTTTATTCTGGTTTGAGATTGAAAGTAGAACTTTTTCCTTTTTGGTGAAGTTAATTTGATGTTCTGTGACTTTTTACAGAGCGCATGAAACAAAAATACCCGATGAAACACAAAACTCCACTGTAGTTAAGAATTGTGGGTCTGTTTCTCATGGACGCAGATTTAATCAAGGCTTTGGTCTTCAAGTCCCAAACAACAACACCTTCACACGGCAGGGGTAAAAGCACGGTGACACCATACCAAGAACCAAAGCTCCACAGAAAAGGCAGAATCTCAAGTGGGCTTTAGAGTAAGTCATGTTTTTTTGTTCATTGTTTTTGTTTTGTGTTTTGTTTTTACGTTTGTAGTTTCCCCTGCAACCTACTCTTACACAGACCCCACCACACACATACACATACACACACACTCTCACGCACCCTCCCACATTTGTCCACACCCACACATACATACACACACACTCACTCAGCATAAGGAACTCTTCTTTCTTTTATATCAAAGCAACAGCATGTCAAATTTAAAATTTGTTACTTGGAATGTCCGTGGCATGGGCACACAGTTAAAGAAAACTAAAATATTCAACCATCTCACCTCACTCCAGGCAGACATTTGTCTACTTCAGGAAACACACCTCTCAGAATTAGACAACAATAAACTACAATCATCCCAATTCACCCATTCATTTTCATCTCACTATGATAAAAAACAAAGAGGAGTTTGTATTTTAATCAGCAAATCAGTCTCATTCACCCATAACTCCACCATCACTGACCCAGAAGGAAGATTCATTATCATCAACATATCAATCAACAATAGCTCTCTGACAATTGGTAATCTATATGGCCCAAATACAGATGACCCATCCTTCTTTCATAACTTCTTTTCATCCATATCAAACTTTTCTGACTCCCCAATAATAATAGGCGGTGACTTTAACACAGTACTGACCCATCAATGGACAGATCCAACTCACCTGGAAATAAACGCACCTGGCAGTCTACAGAAACAATAATCCAGTTCATGGGAGATTTTGGTCTTGGCGACAGTTGGCGCCTGCAACACCCAACTGCAAAAGAGTTTTCATTTTTCTCACCAGTACATCATTCATACTCGCGAATTGACCTCTTCCTCACCAGTAATCAGTAATCATTCCAAACATTTCTTAACATCAAATCCACCCATTAATCATCAGTGACCACGCGCCAGTATCATTCAAATGGACCCACCGAAGACCACACAAACCAACCCCCAGGTGGCGCTTTAACACATCACTCTTAAAAGACACTAAATTCAACAACCTCATTGAAAGAGAGTGGGCATCCTTCCTGGAAATAAATGACTCCTCAAAGCCATCACCCACACTCCTATGGGAAACAGGTAAAGTAGTCATGAGAGGAATCATTATATCATACTCTGCTTATAAAAAAAAAAAAAGAAAAAAAAAAGAACCTGAACTAGAAGAAAAAATCAAACAGCTTGAGATCACCAATGCATCTAACCCAAAAGAAGAAAATGAGAAGAAATTAAGACAATATAAATTTGAATCAAACCAAATATTGAATAAGAAAATTAACTTTTTAAACCAACAAACTCCGACCAGAAAACTTCCATTACAATAACAAATCAGGTAAATACCTTGCAAATCAAATCAAAAGAAATAAGGAAAAATCCACCATCTCCTCCATCCAGAACTCAGCAGGGAAGCCAACAAACTCACCAGATGAAATAAATGAAATATTCAGAGAATTTTACACCAACCTTTACTCCTCAGACAATAACCCCAAAGACAAAGACATCACATCATTTCTCACCAGCCTCAACTTACCCCACCTCTCCCCTGAACAAAAAAGCACACTAGACTCTCCTTTAAAAAATGATGAAATCCACTCCGCCCTCAATAAAATGCCCAACAATAAAGCTCCTGGTCCTGATGGCTTCCCTGCTGAGTTCTACAAACACTTCTGGTTCATCTTAGCTCCACTTTTCAATAAAATGTTTACTGAAATACAACAGAACTCCAGATTTCCTCCCAACATGAACACAGCTTCCATCTCACTCCTCCTAAACCCAAACAAAAACCCCACACCGCCTTCAAGTTACCGTCCCATCTCACTCCTCAATGTTGACATTAAAATCATCACTAAAGCTCTATCACACAGATTAGAAAAAATAATCCCATTCATAATTCACCCAGACCAAACAGGATTCATCAAAGGAAGACATTCATCCAACAACACACGTAGACTGTTCAACATAATGCACCACTCAGCCACACACAACCAAAAAACCATCATCACCACTTTAGATGCAGAAAAGGCCTTTGATAGAGTTAACTGGTCATTCCTCATCCATACCCTTCACAGATTTGGTTTTGGAGAATCATTTATTAACTGGATCACAACACTTTACACCTCACCCACAGCCACGGTCATTACTAACGGACAAACTTCGCAAATCTTCACTCTTCATAGGGGGACCAGGCAAGGTTGCCCCCTCTCTCCCTCTCTGTTCACCATTTTCATTGAATCCTTAGCAGCAGCCATCCACCTAAACCCCCTCATTACTGGAATCCAAACCCCCAACCTGCAACACAAAATCAGCCTCTATGCAGACGATATTTTACTCTTCATTCAGAAGTAATCAAGACTATCAACTCATTTTCCTCTCTCTCAGACTACTCCATAAACTGGAACAAATCTCCCATACTCCCTTTAAACACCAACAGTCTGGATATAGCAGCCCATTCAACACCCATCCCCTTCTGCACAAGTCACATCACTTGTTTGGGCATCCACATTTCCCCCAGGCTGTCAGAATTGATAAATCTGAACTTCACTCCATTACTCAAAACAATAAATGATGATCTCCAACGATGGATGAACATTCCATTATCCTTACTAGGCAGAATAGCAAACAACATTCCCCAAAATTAACTATCTATTCTCAATGATTCCCACTCACCCAGCTCTCACCTGGTTAAACTCTTTTTATTCATCCATCAACAAATTTTACTGTAAAAGTAAACCCCCAAGAATAAAACTGGCTACGCTTCAGAAAACAAAACATCAGGCGGACTCCATGCACCAAATTTTCAATACTATTCACTGGCAATTCAACTTCAGTACATCTACAAATGGACACACCACACTCAATCAGATAACATTTGGTTAGAAATAGAGCAAACAGTTAGTAAAGACATCCACTTAGCAGATTTACCATTTCTCAGTAAGACTGTTAAAAAACATTCCTGTTTCCAAAGTCCCACAATATCATCAACTCTGACAGCCTGGTGGAAATTTCACACCATCACTAATTCCACTTTGGTACCTTCACTCTTCACCCCCATCTGGCAGAACCCAGACTTCATCAGCAATAAACAACCTTTACACTCGAGCACCTGGGCAGATAAAGGGATCACTCACCTCAGACACATCTTCAGCAACAACACTTGGGTTCCATTCCTACTCCTGGTCCAGAAGTTCGGCATCATGAGCCATCAGTTTCTGCAATACTTACAGATTTTATCATCCATCCAATCAGCAATGAAAAACAAAAAAAATAAACCTTGACATCCCCCTTTCAGCCTCTGCACTCATTAACATTTCCTCTTCAAAAAAACTTTTGTCTAAAATATCCAAATTATTATTACAGGCCTATACATCACTATCCATACCCTCAGAAAAATGGGAAACCGATCTCAGTATTGCTCCTGGCGCCAACTTCTGGTCCCAAATCCGCAAAAACATTTTCTTCATGACAACAAATACCAATCTATAACTCATACAATACAAAATCATTCATAGAATCCACCTGACTGGACAAAAAAATGAAAAAAATGGGCTTCATGGGCTTTATCATCTGGAAACTGCTCACACTGCATTCAAAACTGCACAGATACTTACATACATGCAACCTGGCAGTGCACACCTGTACACCACTTCTGGAAAAACATCACAGACACCTTATCACAAATCATGGGCTGCCACATCCCACTCTCCCCCACCCTCTGTTTGTTAGGAGACATATCAACAGTAAAACCTGACCAAGCACACAACTGTTTACTTCTCGTGGCGCTAGCTGTCGCCAGGAAAACTATCCTCATGAACTGGAAATCACGGAACTCCATACACATCACACGTTGAAAAGAACCTGATTATTGACTACATCTCCCTAGAAAATACAAACTCCTCTGACATTACCACAACTCTATCTGGCAATCTCACACACACACACACACACACACACACACACACACACACACACACACACACACACACACACAACACTCCTCACTGCCTACATGCGGATTAACTAAAGAATTCACGAATTCCTGTTTTGTTTGTTTTAGCTGAGATTTTTTTTTGTTTGTTTTTTTGTGCTGTTTGTTTTGTCTTGCTCAGTTTTGCTTTGTTTTTGTTTTTCTCTTCCTTTTAAAATAATATAGCTCTCAGGGACTCCAGGACGATAAGTATACTCTGGTGATGATAGTCGGGGGCATCTTTCCATCTAGGTTCCCAGACTTGACCCACTGCCCTGGGGAGCCCACTGGTCTGGTGGCCCCCTCATGGGACACCGGGATATCCTGTTGGCTTGCCTCCTGGGCCCCGGAGATGCTGGGTGTGTGTATGGTCAGGGGGGTCTGGGAGTGGCAATGGCCTCTCTCCACGGTGGTGCCTTGGCTGGCCACGGGTTCTCAAGGTGGGGGGCGCCCCTGCGGTTCACCCATGCCTCTACCTTCCTGCTCTCTGCCCTGCGGCCCATCCACTCCTCCCCGCGCCCTACCAGCCCCCTACCTCTCGCCAGAGGTAGGGGGCTGCTTGCTGGCTCGGTGCCCTGGTGGGGTCCTGCGGCCCACCTTGGTTGGGTCTTCGGTGGGCCATGGGTCGGTGGCTCCCGTGCTGCGGGGTCTGTTTTGGTCGTCGCCTTGAGGTCCTGGGGCTTGCTGTTTTTGGGGGCCATCTGATACCTCTCCCTCCCTATATCTATCTATCTATCTATCTATCTATCTATCTATCTATCTATCTATCTATATATATATACATATATATATATATATATATATATATATATATATATATATATATATATATATATATATATATATATATATAAAACTGACTTTGGCACGGGAGACCGGGGTTCAAATCCAGGTCGCAGCGGTAGGTGAAAAATCCAGGTGGGCCAATGGCAAGGGTCCTTAATATATATGCCATACCTCAGTATGAGCAAATTAATTAACGAAGGAGCAAACCGGCTCAGACATCACCCGGGTTAACAAGGTCCTTAACAAGGTTCCACATTCGGTGTTAGGGAACCCTGATGGCATACATGGAGCAGGATGGATAACAGAGCACTGCTGGAGTGTTACTATGCTAGTAAGAGAGTGAGAGAGGATACATGCAGAGGATGTGGTAGAAATGGATGCTTCGATACTCCACATAGGCCCTGGCTAAGAAACACCTAGTAGCTCAGTGTTCCAATATCCATAAGAAGAAGTTGCTATCGGAAGTTGCTATAGGTACAATGCACCTCTACCAAGGTACAAATGTGCTACGGCAAGGTCAGTGTGGGGCTGAATTCAGCATCACCCCCAACCATTGAGATTGGTTACCAAGCCCCAATAGAAGGACAGCTCATCACAAGGGTAGCTGACCTGAAAGAGAAGATCGAGTCAACCTGGGGGAACTCAACTACCTCCTACTTGCCAAGGCTAAGGAATGAAGTACCTTCAGAGTCTCTACTCGAGGATATGAACATGGCACTGCTAACTACCAAGAGCATTACTGGGACCAATCGGCTGATATATGCACCCTAGAGATGCTTGGCTACAAGGTAAACAACAGAGGCCTGAAGGGGAATCCTCCATGGAAACGAAGACTAGAGGCTAAAATACTGGCAACACGGAGAGAAGTTAGCCTTCTATCAGAGATGCAGAAAGGTGTGATGGGGAAGAAGAACAAACTACCCAAGAAGTACAACCAGATGTCCACAGCCGAGGCACTGGCGACTGCTAAGCAAAGGCTCACAGCCCTGGTTACCCATCTAAAGAGGTACAGTAGAGAAGCAGAGGCCAAGAGAATAAACAAGATGTTCTCTGACAACCTGGCCAAGGTCTACTCTAAATTGCAGGGTAGTAAGAATACAGAGGATCCACCTAGAGCTGAGACTGAGCAATACTGGAAAAACATCTGGGAGAAGGAGGCATCACATAACATCAATGCCCAATGATGGTCCCACTGATGACCTGCTAAGTGAATGCCTCAGGCAACAGAAGCCCAGTAACAAGGAGGAGCTGGAGGGGCTAACATGGGAAGACAAACCTCTGCACAGCATGTACCACCAACAATTGAAGAGGTGGCTGACATCGGAAAGACATACAAATGGCTGGAAAAGGCTGGGCTGAAAGACAGCACAGAGGCGCTGATCATGGCTGCACAAGAACAGGCCCTCAACACAAGATCAGTAGAGGCTGGGATCTACCACACCAGGTAAGACCCCAGATGCAGGCTGTGTAAAAAAGCCCCTGAGACAGTACGGCACATCACAGCAGGGTGTAAGATGCTGGCAGCCAAGGCATACATGGAGCGGCATAACCAGGTAGCTGGCATAATGTACAGGAACATCTGTGCTGACGCCTCAAATACACCGGGTGCGTCTGCGTTGCAGCTCCGCTGCGCTGCGTGTTGACTGCGTTTGTCAACTTACACCGGCTGCGTCGCGAGTCCGGCAAGCCGCAGAGCTGGAGTCGCGAGACCGCGGACTTCTCGCGGTAATTCACGATCCCGTGAGAATGTTGAAGCAAACAGTAGTACTACAATACTGTACGGTGCACTACTCACCATTCACTCCCAAAACACTTGAAACACTCTTCCATGCCATTTCCTTTTTGAGATTATCTTTATAAAAAGGATGTGTTGGGTCATAAATTATTCTGTGGTTTTCCACCTCAATGATAAGCTTCTCCTCGTCCATGTTTTTCACTTTCCCCTTGGTAAACTGACCTGTTGACTACTCGCGTATCTCTGCTCATTGTGAAGAGCTGCTATTGTACTCAAGCTAAATACGATCTAGATTAGACACGGTTTGTTTTATTTTGAAAGTCTCAGACTCTTTTTATGTAGTTTCCGTGCACTACTTCCTGTCCCGCTCGATCTTCTCTACTCTGAATTTATGCGTCACAGCTCCGTTATCCGGCAAAAATAGGATGGCTGCGGATTAGCTGCGACCTGTCGGACTAGACACGCAGCTGAACCGCAACGGAACGGATCCAGTGTAAGTTGACACATTGACTTGAATGGATTTTAAACTGATCCGGCGCCTTGACGGAGCGGAGCTGCAACGCAGACGCAACCGGTGTATTTCAGCCGTGAGTATGGACTGGAGGTCCCAGGGTCAAGATGGTAGACACCTCCTAAATTGGTGGAGAACAAGCCGGCCAAGGTCCTGTGGGACTTCCAGATCCAGACTGACAAGATGGTGCTAGCTAATCAGCCTGACATAGTCCTGGTAGATCAGGATCAGGAGACAGCGGCAATGATAGATGTAGCAATACCGAGCGATAGCAACACACACGAGAAGCTAGAGAAATACCAAGGGCTGAAGGAAGAGCGACAGAATATGTGGGGTGTGTGGGCAACAGTGGTGCCAGTTGTAATTGGGACACTGGGGGCTGTAACACCCAAGCTGGGTGGATGGCTCCATGATATCTAACAGGAGAGATCAAAACACAACCAATTAATTTACCAGAGGGCAGCTGTAAGTCTGCTCTTCAGAGTGATTCTGTCACAGCAAGGAGCAAAGCAAAGGAGAGAGTGAGCATTTTGAGCCTGGATCGGGTCATTCATTCATTCATCTTCTATCTAGCTTATCCTTTTCAGGGTCACGTGTGTCTGGAGCCTATCCCAGCTGTCTTGGAGTCACACAGTGACAGACAACCTTTCATGCTCACACTTACACTTATGGACAAGAATCACTAACTGACCTAGTGAACATATTTTTGGAGTATGGGAGGAAGCCAGGGTACCTGGAGAGAACCCACACATGCACGGAGAGAACATGCAAACTCCACACAGAAAGGCCACCGGGTGAACCAGGATTCGAAGCCAGCAACCTTCCTGCTGTGAGGCTGCAGCATTTGCATGTCTATCTAAATAAATTATGATTCTCAGGTTTAAAATCCTCTTGTGTAAACACTGGCACTAAAGTGAAGTTATATCTTGTTCTACCACTAGGAGGAACTAGATATAACTTCTCTATATGTGCAGAGACAAGTACTGCAAAAGGACCGCTGGTGGTTCTTGCTAATTCCAGTCCAGGTGTTACACCTCCCACAGAAAACTGTTTGTATTTACTTCTGCTTTCAGGAATCCAAAACCAGCAAAGCCCGACCCAGTGCAAAACTGATTAAGGTCCATTTCACAGAATTGGTGCCAAACGTAATAATTTTTACATATATGTGTTACTTCTTATCCTAACTACACTTTAAGTTTATTTTCTTTAAAAATAAGAAAAGAAAAGTAAAGAAAGAAAGAAAGAAAGAAAAAAGAAAGAACAGTTTAGTATAAATTCAGACTTTCGTGGTGTCCCTGGGTTTTGACTCAGTCCTGTTACCCTAACACATCACCCCCACTGAAAAATTTGGAAAATTTCACAAGTCACTTTGTCCACAGGAAGTAGCATTATTCACTTCCTCTGCGGGCCATGGGAAGGCCAAAAGTAAGTTGACTCATTTATTTACTTATATATGATGATATATCAGTTTATATTATGCTTTTTAATGTTGTTTATTTAAAAAAAATGATTTTGTTTTTGTTGAATCACTGTAATGTCCTAAGTGTCAACATGCTATTAGCATAAATGCCATGTGTCTGTATTTCATGTGTTTGCTAGTTTTCTGCTTAAAACTCATTCCTGTTACGTTCAGTCCTTTTACTCAAATGAGGAGTAACAGGACCAGGACCAGGAACCAGTAGAGTCCTCTAGTCCTCTAGTCAATTGATTTATTAGTCTGAATATTAGTTCGCCTAATGCTGATTTTTAGCATTTTGACATTTTAGAGTTTTAATGACTTCAACTGTTTAGATTTCCGATCACTTTAACAATGTGAATGTGATACTTACTTAAGCTGCCACAAAGTGTTGCAGAAAAGCAGCAGGAAATAAGCTGACAAACTTTTAACACACTTTTTAGACCTTGTATGAGATTAGGGAATAGGACTGAGAAAAATGAATAGTAGTGAGTAGTTCAGTGTGTGAATTATCAGATTTAGAGCTGAAGAAAAGACAGAAATTTAACTTAGTTTAGCAAATGGCATCGATAGGGTGGAATGGCTCTTTAAGCTCTGGGGAACCATCGTTCATTTAAAAAAAAAAAAAAAAAAAAAAAACTGTTTAGTTGATGGACACTGCATTTGAGAAAAGAACCCGTTTGCAGTTTGGTGTGGTTTTGCAGTGAGTGGAATCTGCTGATGGTCTACTGTTCAAAGAGCCAGTGAAGGTCAAGTAAGGCCAACTCATCATGGTCTATTTGAGCCTGCTCAGCATTCAGACCATCACAGACCTGTTGTGGGTTTGAAAAAATGTACTATCCAAAGCTAAACCAGACAAACTGAGCACAGTCCAAAAGTCCCCTACAATTTCCCCACCAGCAAAGCTCTGTATCTGTGGCCTCAGTCCAGCTCTGGCCTCGGTGGCTTGGTCACTATTAAACACAGCTGCTGGTGCTGCTGCTGTGCCTCCACATCGCAATATTCAGAGAGAGACAGAAACTTTTACAGCAATACTTTACTTGTCATCTGATATTCTGTCTCCCATTCGATTCACATTTTTTAAAAATAAGACAGCCTGCTTAAATGGTACAAACATGATTCAGGGGGACAGCAACATTAAAACCACTTTACAGCTCTGTTTCTTCATGATATTCTTGTTCTAGCTGGAAGTTTCTTGGGTATTGTTCAATGGTGAAACATCCATTTTTATTTTTTATTTATTTAGTTTATTTGAATTAGGACAATGCATATTTATCAACATAGAGCAAAGAGCAACCATGTGAATATGCCGGAATTAGCAAAATGCTAGTTTTCATCCATTGTCCTAAGGCAAGTAAGTACAGTCAACATTCAACAAGACAAAGAACGAAAAACATAGTTCAAAAGACAAACAATACAACAATACAACAATACAACAATACAATTTTGATTGAATGAGGCACCTGAAATAGGATGGCATGACGACACTGCAATAATCCTAAAGAAATTCAAGTGGTTAGTTTGGAGTTAAAAACCAGTGTTTGTGTTTGAGGAATACTGATGAGGAAATACCTAAGTGGTATTGCGACACTGCATGCTGATGGAGGCTCTGCATCTGTGGTTTGCTCCCGGTGTTTAGCGCCTGATAACGTGATTTAGAGATATATGGAGATATTTAGAGATTTAAGCTCGCACTGCACAGGTCGCACTGGCAACTCTCACAGTCGTGGCGGGTGGTGAGACGTAAATACCCACCTATCAAAGTTATATGTAAATAGTTCTCGCTTGAAACATACAAAATCATTCTCAGTCTCCTCAGACATCTGTCTAGCATTAGTCTGGTTCAGTCCAAGATTTCTGCCTGAGGTTTCTTTCCGTTAAAGGGAAGTTTTTCCTCTCCATTGTAACTCACTAAATGCTGCAAAGGTCTGTACTTGTGTGGGTTAAGATGAGATCAGACTTCTGATCTTGTCTTGATGTTTGGTCTCTGTTAAAGTCAGTATTGGTAATCAGATTTAGATAGATTTCTTTTGTTATTCTAGTTCAAATGATCTTTATGTCCTGATGTTAATCAATATATGATGTGTTCTTAAAACAGAGTGTAAAATATCTGCTGTCTACAGCAGAAGTTAACCTGGGAAAACACCAACCAGTCCTAGTGATTAGGATCCAATTTATTAAACCAATCAAATCCTGTCCTGCTGTTCTGCCTGCCTCCTGCATGTACATTTCACTGGCATGCACTATCCCTGATTCAATGTGCATAACCAAGAGAGATCCAAGTTCGCTGGAGAATGGCAGAAAAACCACCAATACCCTGATTACTGCTAATGTGAAGCAAACAAAAATGATGTGCTGAGGACCAGTTTGAGTCTGTGGGTTTGAATCAGTGACCATCATATGATTGCTAATTAGTGGCGCTCCTGCATGTAAGCGGGGGCATCGTTTTGGAGGGGCTCCAAGTGTAGGAGGGCGGGGGCTAAACGGAGTCCTGAGGACTCTTCATGATGCATTTCTTGAGTGATGTGACTTATATTCAAGAGCGACATATAGTCTGGAAACTAGGGTATTCATGCTGGGAGATAAGAAAGGCATTCATTTTGTAAACAAAGAGTCATCCTAATAATAATAATAAATGCTGACCAATTTGACCATAGGCCTCACTTACATTTTGCCCTTGTCCTCACAAAAACAAAAGAATTAGACTGGAGAGGATAACTAAAAGATGAAAAAGAAGAAAAAACTTAGGACCATCTCTAGCTTTTGTTGAAAACTTTAAAGAGTACCCCCTCCAACCTATTTTGACTATAAGAGTATTTCTATCCGTTTGAAGGACAAGTTGGTGTCCAGGGATGAGCCTCCCTAAAGAAGTTGATTGATTTTCCTCTCGTTCAAGACCGACAATAGGTTGGGGGAGAAAAGCAGAGAGTGAGTGGTTAGGTAAAATGGTAAATGGACCAGCACTTATATAGCGCTTTTTCTAGTCTTTCTGACCACTCAAAGTGCTTCACACTGTTGGTGTCATTCACCCATCCACACCACATTCATACACTAATTGCAGAACAATCTACCATCAGTTTTATCTAACCCAGTCATACCCATTCACACACCACTGAACAACAGAGGGAGCAATTTGGGGTTCAGTGTTTTGCTCAAGGACACTTCGCCATGAGACTGCAGGAGCTGGGAATCAAACCCTCGACCTTCCGATTGAGAGGCGACAACTCTACCACTGAGCCACAGTCGCCCCACTGCTGCACTGGAGGAGCCCATGCAGCTAGGCAGAACCTGCTCGGATCCCCAAGAGCATCAGTAGAAATTTTTGCATATACTGTGTTCTTTCTGGACTTTTCATTACCTCCTGCCCAACCATGCCAAAAGAGAAGGCTCATCACGGACAGAGAGCACAATAGTGAGCCAGATTACTTCCCCTCCTAGCTCTGCCTCACTCATGTCCGTTCCTTCCAGCATCCTCTGGGGACACAACTCAGCTTCCATTCAAGCACTGATTGACTCTGGTGTGGAGGACAGATTCATCCATGAACAACACTTGTTAGCTGGAGTGCTACTGAGTCACGTACGCACATTTTCATTAACCGATACAAATCCCCAAATAAAAACATCATTAAATACACATTTTCTTACTCTCAGCATTGCAGTGGAGATTACAAAAGAGCAATGCCACCTGGGGACCTGCACCCAAGGATATAAATCTATCTATCTAAGCTGACCGTCACTTCTCAGTCAAATGGTTGTTCTCTCCAAAACATGTCAGCATCATTTCACTGTGTATATCATCACATGCAAAATGGTCCATTCAATTGTCAAAATATGTCAGGGACATAATACCAGGAGTAACATCCCATTATATAACATGAATCTCTTGGAACATTTGCTAAATTGATAACTGTGATTGACTGTCAGGTGAAGCTAGAATTTGAGTGATGAAGGGGGCAGGTCACAGTGACATCTCAGATGACCAGGTGCGATGCATGAGTATCAGTGCTGCCAACCACATAGAGCTTGATCAGAATCAGTACAATTTTCAAACATGGAGGCACCTGGTCAGGTTAATGCTAGAGGAAAAGTAAGAGGAAGAAGAAGAGGTGTAAGGGTGCATGGTGGTGGAATAGGAGGAAGAGGCCGAGGAGCACAAAGACACCAAGCTTTACCTGATGAAATTCGGGCTACTCTGCTCGACCATGTAGTCGACCATGTAGTAGACCATGGCCTCACAATGGCGGAGGCAGGTCGTAGAGTACAGCCTAATGTGCCCCGCTCCACAGTGTCTTCGATCATCCAAATCATTCGCAGGGAAACAGGTATGTACTACTGTAAGTCAACGATGGAATTCTAGGTTGTATCTGACAGAACATTGTGAATACTGTTATGTAAGAAATGTATTTATTTATTTATTTATTATTTCTGTACTGAGTAGGACAGTGCATAACATTGCAAACAGTAATATTTTCCATTGAATTCTGTGTCTAGGATTGAAAGACAACCTCATATAGGTGGCAGAGGACGACTCCTCAGTCAACGACAGGAGCAAGAAATCTGTAATATGGTGATGGCACCACAATGTTACAGGATGACGGCATATTCCAAAACATTAATGCAATCAGCATCTTCACAATAGCGAAGGTTTTGAACAAGCATCAGATGACCATTAAACAACTTCACAGAGTACCATTTGAGAGGAACTCTGTTAGAGTGAAAGAGCTGCGGTACCAGTATGTACATGTAGATCATTGGTGTGTTCACAGTAAAGCAGTGGTTCCTAATTGTTTGTTGTTTGAACTTGTGGAGGAGAATACAGAACCTTCATATGTAATTTGCTGTTGCATTGAATGAGTCTACTGTATAACTGATTTGATGTTTTGTCTACTGTATTGTAGAGAATAATGGCGTTGGAAGGGAACGAGACCCCTCACATCCTTGTCTCTGTGAATGAGGCTGACTTCAACCTGGCCAAAGGAAGAAGACGTGTCCAGAATATTATCGGCCACCGGGCCACAGTCGGTGTCCCAGGCCAGTGTGGGGGCAACATAATGATGTGTGCTGCCATTTCAGAGAATGGCGTTGCCGCCCACATCCCCAGTCTTGGCTTCCTTGTCTTCTTGGATCACATCTATTCAAATCTAGTCCCAGAAAATGAGAGAGGTGTAGTAGGGCCAAATTTGCCAACATTTGTCATTGTGTGGGACAATGTTAGCTTCCACTGTGGACAGCTTATCAGAGACTGGTTCACTGCTCACCAAAGAATGTTGAATGTGTTCCTACCACCATACTCGCCATTCCTTAATCCCATCAAGGATTTTTTTTCTCAGCTTGGAGGTGGAGGGTATATGAGCAGTGGGCTCAGAACCAAAGATCCCTGCTCCAAGCCATGGATGCTGCTTGTGGTGTTGTCACACCAGATCAGTGTTGGGGATGGTTGCGACACGCAGATTCTTCCCCTGTTGCATCGCAAAGTAGTCGATGTGATGTGGACTAAAATCTGTGGCCAGACAGACAGCAGCGGGAGGACGGCCAGGAGAGTGAAGATGAGGAGGCGAACAATGAGGTTGGTTGACACTCCAGCATTACTGTAGTTTCTGTTGGCAACATATAATTTTCCTTTGCTTTGTGTTTGATGAGTTTATTTAAATCGTAATCCTATTCTGTTTCAAGAAATGAGCCAAAGCAATTGAGAAAAACTGTAAATAATCAGGACAAAATATGCTGAATGGGACATCCCTAATTGTAATTAAATCAATCAGCTATAAATGCACGCTTTACAGAGTAATTCTACTAAATTCATTAAAGTTCATACAAACCACTTAGTAATTTTTGAAACCTTATGTGGATTATACAGGAGCGTATCTGTTAGCTGTACTTCTGCTTCCTGAAACTGAAACCCATCACAGCATTTTAGATAACAAACCACATATGAATGCAGTATGTAGTAGGTCATTTGGAAAACAGCCCGAGCCTCTGAGACACTGAGAGGTCCATGCAGGTGTTATGGGTTCTCACTGATTACCTGCTGATCCACTGAGAACTGTTTGTGTCCTCCTCCATGCAGTTACTGTGGTGAGTAACACGTCTCCCACTCCTCGCTGCAATGCTGGACTGGAGTGGAAGGGCACTCTTTAAATGATTCATTTTGTTGTTGGATTTTACTCAGAATTTCTTCTTCACTGAAGTTTGACTGAACAGTGGGGTAAATGTACATGACACTGGTTTCCAACATGTATTTAATGCAGGATTTTTACGCTTATTTAAACTGTCTGACTTTAGTCCTTATAAGAAAATAAAGAAAAATAATATTTATGCAGAAGTCACTTCCCAAACCAACACTGAAAAAGATAACCAGACTTATGATTTCATAATCCAAAAAGTGGTAGTTTTGTCTGACAGCACAGAGTGAGTAACAACAGTGAGCTTCTATTGTCCAGAAACTGTGACTCTTTTAAGCTCCGTACACATTTGTCTGAACATTAGAGCCCCATGTAGCCAATCAAAGTTCATTTCAGTGTGTCTGTGAGTAAGCCAGCATAAATCTAGCAAGCCATGCATGCTGTGCACATTCATCACACAAGAAGATCCCAAGTCTAAGGTCAAGTGGATGCATAAACACAGCTAATGCCGGGAGGCTTTTGTCTAATAGTTCTCTGTGAACTAAACTGTGATACCCTTTGAGCCATTTTATAAAAGGCTTTTGTACCAAACAAAGAAAAGGTTTGAGTTTTGTTCTGCTTTGTTTTCTGGCTGCAAAACAGTTCTCATCACACATTAAATCAACCAGTCTATCTATCTATCTATCTATCTATCTATCTATCTATCTATCTATCTATCTATCTATCTATCTATCTATCTAAATTATTAGTATTATTTTACTGACTGAAATGTCATCTGCAGATTCATTCTCCTCCTGTGGTTTTAGAGTGAAGGTTAAAGTTCCTTTATGAGTGACTGTCTCATTGACATGGAGCTGACTAAATACAGATACCTTTTTCTCCTGTGAGGTCAATGGAGGGAGTTGAGCTCAGTGAGCACTCAAAAATCGTCAGAGGCAGCGTAAGAGAGGGAGCTGTGGATTCACCAAATGAAAAGGGAAAGCAAAAGGATCAACATATAATTAACCCTTTGCAGCAAGCTCTTCCAAAATGTGTCTTCTGTCCTCTAAAAAGCTGAAGTCTTAGGGCGTGGTCACACTGGCCATTTGTACCGTGCTCAAGCACGGTTCAGCCATAAAGTCCAGTTTGTTTGGCCAGTGTGACTGCAAGTGTACCGTGCTTGAGTGTGTCAGACCAAAACAACTTAACACGAGCCAAAAAGTCTGTAAAGTTGTAATCCTGTTCTCTGGTTCATGCTGGCCACGGGCCGTACTGGCCAGGAGGAGCAGCGCTGCGAGGGGGGGGCAATCGTGCTTGAGTTCAGCACAGTTTGACAGGATGACCCGTGACAGCAATAACAAAAAAGTGTTGAACCAAATGGAGATTATTAGTGAGTCTGGGGTGGTGGTGTCATCCCTGTTAAATCATCCTTCATCTGATAGTTTAGTCCATTTCAAAATCCTCCACAGAATGAATTATGATTCCAACCAGAATTAACTAATATGATCTGAAATTCCTAAGAAACTCTGCTATTCTGTAGGACCACCAAGAGAGTGAGTGAGACACGTCGAAGAAGCTTTATGCTTGACTGGATGCTTGAAATTATTGAAAAGGGAGGCTCTCCTCTTATTGTTTGCCACATCTACATTTAAGGATATATGAAATTATATCACAATAATTGATTAACCAGCAACCAGTGTCCTGACTCTGAAAACTGTTTAAGCAAAAACTACCTTGAAAAATGTGACTTTAGGGTGAGCAAACATGGTTGACCTCTCAGGGTGCCGTGATGTGCAGGCATGGTTGAGCTGGATATTTTCCCAAACTCACGGAATTCTCTGCCATTGCTCGCCCTAGCGATCGTTGGAGTCATTTGACTGATGAGTGGCAAGGCTAGACTATACACTGCATACAATGATGTGTGTTAAGACTTCAGATCGTGTTGAGCTTAATTTCCCCAAATGAACTCCGCTGAGACGATGTTGAGGTATTTTACTGTTGAGAGTCAAGACCACACTTCGATATGGCTCCAGATAATAAAGCCTGTACGTGTTGGTGGACAAGGGATGATGAAGCCAAACTACAACAGAGCAGAGATCGATTGGACATGGAAGTCCAGTTTTAGTCAGTTTTCTTCTATCGGTCAGGCTGATTGGATTACACCTGACTAAACAATCGTCCACTGGGAGTATGCTCTCCTGTCTTTGGAGATGATGTACTGTGCTAAACAACTGTATTACACCACCGCTCAGTGAAAGGTGTTTGCCAACGCTGTCCTAGATTAACAGTATTTTGCTGATTTCTAAAATATGTTTCTGTGATGGTTAATCCCCTGAGTTTGCATGTTCTCTCCGTGCATGTGTGGGTTCTCTCCGGGTACTCCAGCTTCTTCCCACAGTCCCCACATGCTCATCAGGTTAATTGGTGATTGACTGCCTTTCAATAAAATTTGCATCTGTCGCTCCACTTCTGCACTCAGATGCATTTAATATCTACGTCGGATGATCAACCCACCTCTTCTTCAGCAGAGGGCAACCAACAGACTCTACGGACCTACAGGGCTGGTATGCATACCACAGCATTTTGAGTCCATCAGTATTTCTGTGTAAACTCAGATTTTTTTTTCTCTGCATTTTTGAGTGAAATGTTGTCATGTAAACAGGGCTATACTTAACCATGAATTTCCAAATGTAATAAATAAAAATTAAAATAGCAGGAAAAAGTAAAGCATATTATATATTTTTTCTTTGATTACCAAATTACAGTTATTTACTTTCATCCCTGTACACACACACACACACACACACACACACACACACACACACAAAGGGTTTCAGTCGTTGTTAGTCTTGATTTCTGACTTCTCAGAGAACTCCAGAGACCTGACTCAAATTTGGGAGTAAAAATTCACTTTCAAATTCCTCCCACGGTTAAAAATGGTGAAGTGTAGCAACTGACCAATTATTAAAGCACTTCATGGTGCTGGAAGGTTTTCCTGTTTTTATGACAGGAGGTCTGATTAATTTGTTAAGCACTATATCTTATTGAAAATGTTTGATAGCTGTGATATTAAATAAATATAATTATAAATAATAAATAAATCAGGGCAGCCTCAAAGCTTGTCTGGGTAGATTTAGTGGAATGAAATACCTCACTCCACAGGAAAATCTGGCAAGATCTTCTTTGAACTATCAGAAAATTTTGTCTTTGCTGACTTTGTTCAGAAAAGATTTACACATGCAAACAAAAGAAGGTGATTGGGACAGAAAGTTGTTATGTGTCCTGTTGAAGGAGGCTCAGGATGAGAGCTTCCTTAGAGTGAGTGGACTAGTGAAGACAAAGTGGTCATGCTGGTTTGATGGGGCAGATTATCTTGGGGAATTGCTGAGAAAATGTTCTCACAGTATCATTTAGGCTTCAAGAGGTCCAGGTTGGCATCTTACTCATCATATGCTTGAACAGCTCAAACCACAGTTAGGTCCATGTACAAAAAACCCCAAATATTTTGCTTTCATTCACAATTATTGTGGCCTGACACATGATCTACCAAAGTGGTTGATCGAAAAATGACATGGTTTGTCATTTTGATAAGTAGAGCAGGTGTATAGGCAAGACAGCAGCTGAGAGGAGAGGTGCCACTCTACTATCACTGTGCACACAAACAGACAGGAGAGCACAGGAGATTAAAGTAGGGGAAACAAACAGACTATAAGAGATGAACTGACAGAAAGCCAAGACAGTGACACACAGCTAACCTGACATGGATGTGTTATGTAATTTTTAATTAGATTATGGTGTTTTTTTTATGCCTGCCCTTAAGACAGTTTCGCTGGAATCCAGAGACTTGTAGAAATAATAACTGTGGAACTCTCAAGAGTAACAACACAAGCTGTGTGTGAGGCAGTGTCTGTTTGTGCTTGTGTAATAAAAATTTGCGACAACTTGATTTAAGTCTAGTTTAGTGTGGAGACATGGCCCCAATGATGGATAATGTCTTTAATGTGCTAAACAAAAACAATGGCATTATAAAATGGGAGCCAAGTGTTTCAACAAGAAGATCTCTACTGGAGGAAATCACACTGAATTAAACATTGAGCAGATTTTATTTTGGTTGTGGAGTTTGTTGTGCAGGTAATGTAAACATGTCCGTTCAGAGAGTTGATTCGGCTGTGGTTCGTCGTTTACAGGAACGACTTATCACGAAATGAAAACAGTGAAAATGCAGAGAAGCTGTTTAACTGAGGTTAACCATTACACATTTAGCCCTTTAACTTCCTCTCCTTTTAATCCTTTAACTTTCACTTTTTAAATGCTGTGTATATATATAAAGTCCATTTAAATTTTAACCCTTTAACATTCCATTCAAGGGAGAAAAAAAAGTTTGAGTTTAATAATTTTTTTTTTATTATATTTTTTTAATAGTTTAAAAAAGTTTATTTTTCTCTTAACTGCCTAAGAAGTGATGCATAGTTTGTACCACTGAGTGTTTGTCCCTTCAGCCAGAACAACATCATGGACTTTATTGACCAGTTCTGGGGTTCAACAGTGACAGGCCTTCCAGGACGGGCGTCATCCCCAAGGCTCTGCCTGCCACACTTAAATTCCACCACCCAGGATTATTTTAACAAAATTACAACATTTTTGTTACTGTAAATTGAATATATTTAAACTTCATTTTCAATGACTTATTTCATATCAAGACAGTCAATACAACAACAGTATTTTTTTCTCATTTATCTGAATAATTTTCCAGCTATGTGAATACACATATTTAAATGAACACAACCATAAAATATATTTTTGAGTATACCATATGTATCCTGCAAAAAATCCTTTTCAGTACAGTTGTAACAAATTGTACACAAATGAAAATCATAAAACAGCTGTGTAATGGACATCTTAGTGCTTTAAACAGTCAAAGGACCAGACTTATTGATATTTATGAATACAACGTTCAGGTTCCAATTTTAAGCCTGAAATGCCCAAAACAGTGCAATTTAAATGACCTTATCTATTCTGAAATTTTCAGGTCAAGACAGAACCCATGCCAGTGAAAAAAAAATGTTAATATAACATCCTACAACAACTATACAATATAGCTCAGTGGTATCATCACAATACATATAAACATACCAAAAAATTGAGCCAAATTTAGCTGTACTTGTACTTGTACTTGTCACAAAAGATCATTTCATGTAATAACACCCAGCTATACAATTTTGTACCTTGGGTTCAAATACAGTTCATTGGTGTCATAGCCTGACATCGTATCTAAAGGCCGGAAATCAGAAGTGTCAGCCAAGGTAATCAGTTCATATTCTTTTGTTCTTTGAATGGCATAGGCATAAAAAATGGTCATCAAAGAACTTGACTTTAAGGATCTTCACAAACATGAGAATGGGATCATTTGTTGCCTGCTGCAAGATATGGATGATTTCTCCAAATATAGGCTCTTGCCTATGATAGGTTCTCAGGGGCAATACAGAACCAGTTCTATGAGACTGGTCACACACATCAGCTTTGTGAGAGACAAATATGGTACTCTTAACAGAAAGGTCAGTTCCATGAGTTAACCGTAAGTGATCCTTTATCTTCTATATATATAATCTGTGTCTGAGTTTTAACTGTCAGACAAAACTGATAGAATTTGTTTGCAAAAAACTTTCAAGCTATCCACACAGTGAATGCATCACCAAATTATCCACAGTTAATAAGCAAACTGTACCATACAGCTGATGAATGTGACCTCTTAACTCAACTGTAAGACCAGAACTTTCAAAAAATAAGAGGTCCTCCAGAAGTGGTTGGAAAAGCTTCACAAATCCATATACCTCTCTGTCAACTGAGTTGAAAAGAAGACACAGATGGATATGTGCAAGTGAGAAATTGCACTCAGGTGGAAAATTTTTCAGAGTAAAATGCACAGCCTCCAGCTTGTGTATTTTATCTTGGAACCCAAAGGATTTGGGTTGTTTCAAGGTCATCAAAGTAAAGTTGTATTTGCATCAGGGTAACTTTTAAACAACAGGTGTGAGGAGAACTGAGACCTGTCATGGTAGTCACTCATTTTGTCATCAGTGTTCTTACTCTGAAGAAAAAGGCCCTGCATTTCCTCATGTTGGAACAGAAACTTTAAATTTTCAATGACAGACGAACTTATGTACTTACATGTATCTGCTGCCAAAACCTGTTTCATTTAGCCTTCCTGTCTTGCACTATCAGACCTGTGACCCAGGAAAATTTCAGTTAAGTACTTATTCATTTTATATTGTGTTTCCACATCTTTGAATATGTGTTTAGCCCTTTCAAACTCCTTCATTGATCCTTGAACAGCCTCACTGTTCTGTGGTACTACTCAACAAAGAGGCAGTTGACTGTTGCAACTTGTCCACAGTTCTTTTTAAGCAACTCCTTCGTACAGTTTACACTTCTTGTCACATTTGTTAAAGTCACATTCTATGATGCATACATCTGTGCCACAAAAGAGGCTGCACAGTCACTAAGATCAGCACGTTGTCTCGCCTCTGATGACACATCTACAGCATTACGGGACATGTCCAAATTATCAGCAATGGGACCAACAGTTTCAAAAGAATCATTTGGAGTCCCCCTGTGGTCATTGGACTGAGATGAAACAGTGTTTGTTGTTGGTGTAGAATGAGCTCTGTGTAGATGCTTTGAGAATGAATTTAAGTTATGATATCTCCTTAGGCAGCCATCTTGGCTACATACAATTTTCAAATTTTGTCCATCCAATAAGCAATTTATTTGACGAAGATGCCAAACAAGGTTTCTCACCTCTGGGAATGCAGACTCTGTACATTTTGGACAGCTTTACATTTTGCTTTATTTGCATGCTTCAAGCTGTGAGATCAGCTCCAGTACTTTGAATCAGAATCAGAATCAGAATGGCCTTTATTGTCATTATACAGAATGTACAACGAGATTGGAGAACTTCTCCTTTCAGTGCAATGGGTTCTTAAGTTAAAAAAGTATACAAAAAAGAGGGGAAAAAATTAACAAGTTGCAAGGAGGTCTTTTAAATACACAAGATATATACAAGAGGAAGTGTAGACTTGTGCACGGCACAATTGAGGCTCAGTGTACAATATGAGGTAGATGACAATATTAATGTAAGAAAATAGTTCTAAGTATTTCTGTGTTTACATAGTATTGCACAGGAAGTAGGTATGGATTGCACGGAATATGTATTAATTTTAGTGCAAGTGTGGATGGTATATACAGATGGGCAACTGTCACAAATAATTGTATTGCACATAAAGTTGTTAAATAAATATAATTGTAAAAAGTAAGAAGTAGAAAACAGCAGCGACCGCAGTGGCAGTGACATAAATATTGCACATTTTGCATCATGCTAATGATGCTAATGACCGGAGTCGTTGTAGATCAGAGTTCAGGGTGGTGATGGCTCTCAGGAAGAAGCTGTTTTTCAGTCTGTTTGTCTTTGCTTTGAAGCATCTGTAGCGCCTGCCTGAGGGCAGCAGGTCAAACAGCTGGGCACCAGGGTGTAAACTGTCCTTGATGATGTTGCGAGCTCTGCTGAGGCACCGGGTGGAATAGATGTCCATCAGGGAGGGGAGAGGGCAGCCAATGATCCTCTGAGCTGCCTTGACTGTCCTCTGAAGCCTCCCTCTGTCCGCCTCAGTGCAGCTCCCGTACCAGGTAGAGATACAGTAGGTCAGCAGGCTCTCGATGGACGAGCGGTAGAAGGCCAGCAGCAGCTCCCTGTCGAGGTTGTTCCTCCTGAGGACTCTCAGGAAGTGTAGACTCTGCTGGGCCTTCTTGATGACAGCTGTGATGTTGGCTGTCCAGGAGAGGTCATCAGAGATCTGGACTCCCAGGAACCTGAATGTGTGGACCCTTTCCAAACACTTACCACTGATGTAGAGGGGGGGCGGGTCACTCCTGTTCCTCCTGAAGTCCACGATGATCTCCTTTGTTTTTTGTGTGTTTAGTGCCAGGTTGTTGTCAGAGCACCAGGTCATCAGCCTCAGGACCTCCTCTCTGTAGGCTGTCTCATCTCCCTGTGAGATCAGTCCGACCACTGTGGTGTCGTCAGCAAACTTGACGATGATGTTATTTTCACGGGCCGGACTGCAGTCGTAGGTGTAGAGGCAGTACAGGAGGGGGCTCAGCATGCAGTCCTGTGGTGATCCGGTGCTACTTTGGTTTTTCTTTGTGTGGAGAATGACAGGTCGTAGACATACTCAAAAAAGGTGAAGAAAGAGCTGAGTTGAGCTGGATATGTCAAGTTACACACCCAGTACAATTTGATAAGCTTGTCCACGGCACAAGTCAGGCCATCGTCAAGAGGTATGGGTACTTTGTCCTTCTTACTGCCTTGTTGTATCCTTCAGATCACCATACATGTTATCTTGGGTTGGCTTGCTGTGGATGATGTTGCAGAGTCATTGCAAAGAGATGCAATACTTGTTCCAGGCTTAGGGACAGGAAAGAGAAATATTCACTTAAGTTTAGTGATCACTTACATTGAGACCAACACTTATATTGAGTAAATATAATGTGAATCAAATTCAGTACATACTGATGAAAAAAATGGCACTCATTGGAGAGAGCAGGTGTGTTAACAGCACAAGAACGCTGTAACAAGTCTCATCTAACAACGGAGTATAGAAAATATAGAATATAGAATATATATAAATATATATTGTCATTACTTGTTTCTTCATAGTATCTGAAAGGCCCTAGAAGAATAATGAAGCAGCTACAGACATGAGAGATGGTTTTCAGCAATATTATAATTGGCTACAAACCCTGTTTTGCTATTCTGATGTTATAGCAGAACACCAGTTAGACAAACTGATCAGTCCTGATAATCATGGACAACACTGAGTCAGTCATCTTACTTTAATTTGACCAAAATATGTAGGTGATTTCCACATCTCACTCATTATGGGACAGTATCAGGAAAAAAGTATCTTTATCTGCTGGATCAAGTTAAGCTGTTCAATGTGCAGTTGCCAAATTAGAAATGAACAGGAGTAACTGAGCTTCCTCTGAGTGCTGTATGAACACGGGAGGAGCAAAAGAGCAGAGAGGAAAAGACAAGGACACAGGAGGAAAGGTAAAGCAATCAAAAGAGGATGAGATGAAAAAAAATCTTGTTTTCTGAATTAAAGGAGTTAACCTTGAAAGAAATATACCTTCAGTCTTCTCTTCAGTGCTCATCAACAGAGGGGCACTTTCAGTTCCAGGGCAGTCACTGATTTGAGCTTGGGAATGATGCTGGTCTCCCATCTTTGTAAGAAGAGGTCTGCCTTTCTGTCTGTTAGCCTGCCAAACTCTGTGTCCAACTTATACAGAGAGGAAAAAAAGCATTAACCCTTTAAAGCCTGACCCATCAAAAAATAGCAAGAGATATTCTTTGAAACTCATGTATCAAACATGATACATTCAGCAATGAAGGGTTAATAAAAAATAAAAAAATGAACAACACTTATATAAAACTATAAAATCCAGCTTTGAGTAGTTTCCCTATAAACAAGTCACTATGAAACTTCACAAGAGTTGAAAAGGACCTAAAACAACAGGCCACTAAAAAGGAAATGGGCAACCTACCAGACTGGGCATATCCAAAAAAACATGGGTAAAGGTTGAATATTTCAGCAACAGTATGGGAGTCCTTGGTAATCCAGGCTCTGCAACACGTGTATGTTTTCTCCATTCCTGATTTGATAGCTGAAAGGTTCTCAGCTGAGGGCTGCAGCCTTTTGATCAGAGTGATCCACTCATTTGTGCTGCTGGTGACCCCATCCTCTGTGGTATCAGGACTCGCTATTCAACTTTAAATTACTTGAACCCATAGTCTTACTAAGAAATCCTGTTTCTCAGATGAACAGTTTTCCAAAACATTGACATATTTTCATTTCATTCACATTTAACTGTAATGGAAATTTACCAAATTGTTTGACAGCAGCACATTAGGCAATACATCCTACATTGTTGTCTCCATTGTCTCTTTTGTCTCTGAATCTGTACCACAAACATGACTGCGAAAAAAGGATACCCCGTGCAACCCCTGATTATTAAGTGGGATTCAGCTCAACACATTATTTTAGTTAAAGCACATAATATGTTGAAAATCACACATGTGTTAAATGTGCAACAACACATTTTTTATGTAATTATTTAACACATCCTTGTTAAGAGTGTAAAAGCAAGTTTATTGGCCAATCAGAGTTTTCCATTTCTGCTGTGGCAAGGAGGAGAACACTGTGCTTCTAGCCCTGTGAAAGTTGTTCGATAAGAGAAAAGTTTCAAATAAAGTCTTAAGTTGGTGCTGCAACAGATCTGCAAATCCAAAATACTCAAGAAAATAAAAACTAGTGCCACGGTATTGTAAATTATTTTCCGTCAGTTATTATGAATATTGTTTCAAAAAAGTAGGTGGCCTTAAGCTTCATGTTTGGCTCAGTAGTTCTGGTCTGTTATTTGTTTATGGGGGACATATTAGTGTAACACATCTGAGTTGGAGTTGCTGATGTGGGGCAGTGATTGACACTTCTGTACTGAAGCCTACAAAGCCGTGAGCGCCTGTAGGACGCTATTAAACACAGAACCGTTGAACCATTGATACAAGGCAGGATGGATCCATGCTTTCATGTTGTTGACGCCAAATTCTGACCCTACCATCTGAATGTCGCAGCAAAAATCGAGACTCATCAGACCAGGCAGCGTTTTTCCAATCTTCTATTGTCCAATTTTGGTGAGCCTGTGTGAATTGTAGCCTCAGTTTCCTGTTCTTAGCTGACAGGAGTGGCACCTGGTGTGGTCTTCTGCTGCTGTAGCCCATCTGCCTCAAGGTTCGACGTGTTGTGCGTTCAGAGATGCTCTTCTGCATACCCTGGTTGTAAGGAGTGGTTATTTGAGTTACTGTTGCCTTTCTATCAGCTGGAACCAGTCTGGCCATTCTCCTCTGACCTCTAGCATCAACAAGGCATTTTCACCCACAGAACTGCAGCTCACTGGATATTTTCTCTGTTTCCGACCATTCTCTGTAAACCCTAGAGATGGTTGTGCATGAAAATCCCAGTAGATCAGCAGTTTCTGAAATATTCAGACCAGCCCGTCTGGCACCAACAACCATGCCACGTTCAAAGTCACTTAAATAACATTTCTTCCCCATTCTGATGCTCAGTTTGACCCGCTGCAGAACGTCTTGATCATGCCTACATGCCTAAATGCATTGAGTTGCTGCCGTGTGATTAGCTGATTTTATATATATATATATATATATATATATATATATATATATATATATATATATATATATATATATATATATATATATATATATATATATATGCATTTAAAACCTCTATTAATTGTGAATATTTTGATGATTGGTTAGAAAATCTTGTCTTTGTGTCATCATTTGTTTCACAGCCAGGCTGTCAAACATAACCTTAGCTGTACAGGATAGGACACAATGAGCTGAGCTAGAATTGTTTTCTTTTTATCCTGAGGGAGGGAGATCACAGGGCCGGGGTTTCAGTGTCATTGTTTACTTCTGGTTACCCTTTTCCTATAAGTCAGTTTCACATTATACTTTTGTCCTCATGGCTGTGTTTATATTCATGCCTTGTTCTTAATGTGGCCCCTTCCTGACTCCTCTTTTCTAATCACCTCTTTCATTCAGTCACTAGCTCACACACACTCTCCTTTGTTTATCTGGCTTCTTAGCTGTCATCATTCTGTCATCTGCATTTTAGAGCTTGTGTCTGAAATGGAGGAAGCAGAGAAGCAGTGGAGGCAAACTGACTGCTATCCAAGCTGTGATGCATAAGCTGTTTTGGGGGAATCTGGTGTCAGTCTCACGAAGGTCATAAAATAGATCTATGCAGTGCTGACTTGAAGAACAGCCGAGTGTGTGTGTGTGTGTGTGTGTGGGGGGGGGGGGTCCTGTGGCTAACATGCATGAGTGTATCTGTCATTTGGAGCACATGTGACTGAGTGTAAGCAAGTAAATATGTTTGTCTTTCAACTGCACTAACTTAATGATTCCTCTGGGAGTGATACACACTCACCATGAGAACAGAAAATATATTGGTGCTGACAGACACATAAACACATATAGATGCAGAACATTCAGGCACGCACACACACACGCACACACTCTGAAGACCTTCCATACACAGGCTGCTGCTGGCCTAAAGTTCAAAAACAATAATAAAAGCTTTGGAATGAGTTGCCAGGGGGCAGCTGGAGCCGCGACAGGTTGAGCATGCCTAATGAAAACTTAATGCTCATTGGCAGGGACTGCCACTGCGCTTCTCTCCAAGGATTTAAGATGAGGCCGACATCAAGCCAATGTCAAGATCTGTGGAGCCCAAAGTCAAAATCCTGGCAGTATGTCTCTGAGTTCCTGGGTACACAGAGAGAGCATGAGAGACAGGGGGAATCTGTAAAAGAGATCTTCTACCTTCCTGACTCCCAAAAAAGAAAAAAACTCTCTTATTCTGCGCGCTGCGTATTATCCCCATGAAAGCCATAAAATCCAGAGATTGGCGCCTGGATTTGGAATTTTGAGTGTGAGCAAAATTACTCTCCTTCGGAATTAGATCCAACAGTGAGAGAGAGAGAGAGAGAGAGAGAGAGAGAGAGAGAGAGAGAGAGAGAGAGAGACTTGGGGGAAGATAGATACTGTATAGTGAGAAATTTGTATTGAGAGTTGAGAGACAGAACAGAATCTTAGCAGGAATGTGGTCTCTGGTCTCGCATCATGAATAGGAAAGTGTTGGCTGTTTGTTGGCCTGATGCTGTCTGGATAAGACTCGTCTGCGGTAATTTAAACCAGAGAGTGAGACAGAGGGTATGAGACACTCTTGTATCTGAGATGGTGGAGGCATGATATCCCTATGTAATGAGCTCCCCTCTGATCTGCAGAATGACAAAGGGAAGCAGGGAGGAAGGATTGACAGGGAAACAGAGAAGAAGAGATGCTGGAAGGATGGAAACCAGGCCTTTGATGAGGTGGAAGAAAAACTGCAGTGCTGTCAAAACTCAGAGGGATTCATTGTGCTTTCCAAAATCTGCTCTCAGCTCATATCCTAACACTTAGTTGACATTCTGCTTTAGGTTTGAATATGTTGTTATTGTTGCTGGTTATAACAAGATTATGTTCAGAATTATGTTCAGATATTAAAGTACAGTGTTATGCTTCTCACTAGAGTTACCTTCTTTATTAAATCAACCAAATTATAGGTTTGACACTCCCATGTTCAGTTTTTGCCGCCTAATGCAGTATTACTCACACAGTTGTTACTTAAGCAGGCTGATCAGGTGTACTGAAGTTAGGCAGTTAGGTAGGTAAAACAGACCACTTTTCATTCTTACTTGGGTAACTCCTGATTCACACATACTCTGTGAGCCCCGCGGTCCGTGAGCCCCGCGGTCCGTGAGCGCCGCGGTCCGTGAGCGCCGCGGTCCGTGAGCCCCGCGGTCCGTGAGCGCCGCGGTCCGTGAGCCCCGCGGTCCGTGAGCGCCGCGGTCCGTTAGCGCGAGCCAATTCACACTGCATCCGTCTCAGGGGCGGAGCGCAGCTCAGCGTACTCATAGCAGCTGGATACAAGAGATCACAGGAGAACCACATGTTCCTGCAGGAATCACACCCATGACAACTACTTTCATGATATTTAGTGTGTTAAACTCACCTGCCCTCCCAGAGCTTCATTAATTCAGTCCTTCCCTTTTAGTCTCTGTTGGTGTCCTTATATAAAGGATGTGTTGTATCGTATATAATTATAAGGTTTTCCACCTCCAATATAAACTTTTCCTCATCCATGGCGTCAGATTTCCTCTGGGTCTGACCTGCTGATGACTGCTGGCCTTGTGCCAGTGTCGAAGTTTTAATATACAAGGATAATTTTACAATCGACAGGCTGAACATGGTGCTTTATTTTGAAAAGACCAGAAACTCTGATCTCGTTTTTCGTGTCTCTTTTCCTGTTTGGAACGATCTGTACTGTGGAGATTGATGCGTCTCTGCAGCGTACTCCGGCAAGAATAGACTCGCAGAGAAACAGCTTCGAGCAGCCGTTGGTAGCACGCGCCTAGCGTTGCCAGACGTACGATAATTATCGTATTTGTACGATGTCTAATTTAGCCCTCTGTACGATGTACGATCAATAATTCCAAAAAAGGCTAAATGTACGATAATTTGACAATTTCGTGTGGTTTGTTACAGATCTACCCCAGTCTGACGGATTTATCTGTAAACCCTAAATGCATCTTATATCATGTGACGTTTCCAGCCAATCATAGTTTAGGTGTCACTTGTCTCAGAACGATTGACAGCCAATCACAGTCGTAGGAGCTCCGTCAGGAGGAAGTCAGTCAGTTGAGGAGAAAATGAGCAGCGGAGCCTCGAGCTGCTGATCAAACGCTGCTGATGTGGGGCAGGGCGATGAATGCTCACAAAAGTGCCTGTAGGACACTAAACACAGTGATCAATTGTGATTTTTGCGCAACAATAACACAGTTGTTTTGATCATTATCAGTTATTTTGATTATTTTGTCGGGTGTACGATAATTTCCCCCAAAATACGATAATTTTGAGGCTCTGGTACAATAATTTTATATTTCCCATCTGGCAACGCTGCACGCGCCAGAGACAGACCGTGGCGCAGGCTGTGTGAAGACTGATTGACTTGAATGGCAGCTAAATACAGCGCAGTGCGCGGCGCTCACGGGCCGCGGCGCTCACGCTGTATGTGTGAATCAGGGGTCAACGATAGCCATTCAAGATCACTGTCACTCAGCACTCCTTTACTGCACACTTGAGCAGCCTTTTTTTTTTTTTATCTCTGTGCATGATCAGAGAAACTGAAGTAACAGCTGCTCTTAAATGCAGATTGCAGAGAAAAATCTCATATTAAATTTAAACCTTCTCATGCCTTTGTTTCACTCTCAGTTTTGCTACATCATTACTAACAGGCCTCAGGCTCCCTATACACGGCTCACCTGTTGTTGTTGTTGCTGTTGTTGTTGTTGTTTCTGAATCACAAGTGAACTTTTTAAAACCGTTTTTCTTGTCAGTGCTGCTGTATACATGATGCTTCAACAGTTATTAGACTTTTAGTGTTTAACATCCCAAACAAACAAAGTTTGTGAACAGTTTTATCTCATCTGACATGTTTTGCACCACAGTAGAGGCCACACACCGTTGCAGAGGCTAGCTGGCTAGCGAACAACAATGGACTGTACAACAGCTGGCAACAGTCATCTTTTTCTTTAAGTTTGAAAACAAAGAACAAAGTGAAGTGAGAGAGGAAAGTTTTTAGACTTTCAAAGCAGAGACTGAGTATTTTAGACCAGCCCAGTTATTTTTTTACCTTGTGGAGAACGTTTCCTACTTTAACTTTCTGTGTATCTTTGCTTTTTTTTTTTTTTTTTTTTTTTTCTCATTGAGTGCTCATTAAACATTATTTGTCTCATAATGCACATTAGTTTTATTGTTTGAAACATGATTTGATGATTTTTGAGTGTTTTACTTCCAGAACAGTTGGAGCTTGAGCATCATCAAGAGGCTGACCATCAGAGCTGTTTCCAAACAGCGTGCTCAGCATTTTTCTGCTCCCTACAAAACCTACACAGCAAACACTATTTGGTGTGTGTGGGTCTGCTTACATTTCCTGGCTATAATTGTGTCACTCCGTTGAACAATCTGACTGTTTTGAGGAATGGCACGGCCGAGCAGTGCCATAGATGTTTGCCAACAGCCAGGGTTCCACCAGCTGTTCGGAGCGCATTCCAAAAACTTCAGCACAATGTCGATGATACATTTTCCAAGTGTCATTAAGGATTGCATGTCCTTTTTCTGCCACTCCAAGACGACTTTAAGAGGTTTAGCCAACTAAGTCTGTGGCTTTATCTAATGAGTTGGCTCCCTCTGTCTCTGCCTCTCTCACCCTCTCTCTCTCTCTGTCTTCACTCAATGTGTGACTAAGCTCCTGGAGCAATGGATGAGCCTCACAGAGAGAATGGACTGCACGTCTAGAGGGTCCTTGGAGCACTGCATAAGAAAACAACAACACCCCAGCAAAGTTTAAAAACAACTTTTTTCCATATGTGTAAAGAGGGACCTTCAGGATTATGGAGAGAGATTTGACTCAAAGTGATTAACACACGTTTTAAGATGCACAAATAAATCCATGATTAACACGTTTTGTTTGTTTTGTTTTTTTTCTTTAATTTTGTGTGTGTGTATTTATTATGATTTCTCATTTGTAAATCTTCCATTCTGCTTGTGAATTGTTGGAAGTGCGTTTGTGGATCAACAATCATCTTTTTCTAGTCAGTCTACTCTCTTAAAGGAGACAGCAACCACACCACTGCCCAGTGGATAGAGGGGCGAGGCGTTCCACACACGTGAATATCTCGTGCGTTATTGTGTGTCTTGTGTGAGTGAATCTCTTTAAAACTGTGTGACGTTTGTCTCAAAAATAAATGCACGCGCCGGTTGATCCACAAACACACTTTCAACAACTCACAAGTTGAATTGAAGATTGACAAACTATAAGTCAGGATAAACACACACACAAAATTAAAATAAGACACGTGTGTGTGGGCATATGTAGAAAGCATTTCTCATGTTTACCAAGTATGTTGCTTTTGTGACAGAAGGAAGCCCCACCAGAAATAAATAAATGAAGCGGGGGGGTCAAAACCATGCCTTGTTACATAAGCAGTCTGATTCCATTCTGTTTTTGGATTACGCTTTGGTTGTTATCAGCAGTAATTCTCCAAACCCACAAGGGACTATTGTGTCCTCTGCCTTTCTACTATTCATTTACCAAAGCAGCAGTTTCCTCTTCAACGTGTCTTCAAATCAGTTGTTATATGGATCTTAACATCTGGAAAAATAAAGACTAATAAGAGCCGGGCCAAGAAAAGACCAAATCTGTCAACAAATAAAGGTTTCTCAGGGCAGTCCTGCTTTCTGCTGATTCTGGAACCCTTAAAATAAGCAGGGTGAAATTAGACTCTACTGGAATTACCGCAAATCTTGCAAAATTGCAAAATTTTACAACTGTTAAATGAATCAAACTTCTTTAACAATAAGATGTTTTACATCAGGCAATGAGCTGTTTTATAGTATCTGTACGATGTCAGGATGAATGCATGATAAAACACAAATGGGCGAGGACCGGGCCTCAGTTTGGACTGTTATTCCTCAGGACTAGAAAATATCAAACAGGTCTGCAACAGGTTATTAAAATGATTGCAGACAGATGTGATGAGAGAATTTACATAAAGAGAAGCTTCCACAACATGTGCTCTGGTGTAGAGAGTAGATACTATTCCAGCCATGCTGACACATTATCATACACATAGTCCCCACAGCAGGACATTTTTGAATAAGGAAAGCAAAATAACAATAAGCAATAAAGGCATAGGGAGAGATCTTTATTTATCTTGCCCTGACATTTACTTCAGACAGGGGAGTCCTACGAATATTATTCCTCTCAGACTCAAACACACACGCACATAAAAAAGGAAGGAAATCGTATTTTTGTGCTGAACAAAGTCATCTATCTTCCCTGTGTGATACCCTGGCTTTGTTGCAGTTTCAAGGTCTGAGTCACATTGAGAATCCCATACAGACAGGGCAGCACCTTGTATACAGTATGATAGTTGAGGGGGATAGTCATTTGTCCTTGTCACAGTTAGGAACACACATAGACAAACACACACATTCATATGGGAGAAAAACAGTTAAAAAAAAAAAAAAAAAAAAAAAAAACACTTTACAAAGAGAGAGAGAGCATCCTACATCACAAAAGGCTCCAGGCAGGCCAGTGTTGGGTACAAATCAAGAGTGACATGCAAGTCATGCCTTATGCATGCTGTATGACTGTATCAAGACAAGCCATTGCACATACCACAACAGATTAACTCAGCTTGGTGTTCAGTGTTCTGGACAGGCTGTCCTTCATGTTGACTACAGAGAAAAATAACCAGATGGATCTTTACGCCACAAAAATCAATGATGTTATTGGAGATAAGAACTGGGATCAGAATCTGACTTTGTTTTTCTCTGCTGTTAAGAAGCTGATTTTTTTCCTCAAGGGTGAATGGACTGATCGCATGGCAGTAAATATTGATGTCACAAGGGCACGGTGCTTGTCTGTGTCCACAGGTATTAAGATAAATGAGCTGGTTTCACATCAAACAAACATAAAAACATGAAATAAAGTCTGTCGATGTCCTTGCTGCTCTCATCTGTTTCCAGTAGCGCACTCTAATCTGTGCATTCAAAGCAGTCCACCTCCTGACTGTGAAGGTAGTTGCAAGCTGCCACAGCACACAGGTTCAGCAACAGGTCCACAGGGAAACCAGGCCATAATCTGACCCTCCTTAACAATCAAACAAAGACTTGGTTTTTACAAAGCATTCAATAACTCCCTTCTTCAGTGGCAAAACACATCTTCATGTTCATCATGTCTTTACCTGGCCCTGAGCTCTGCTTTTCAATGTTACCTATTAAAAGCATGATCGTCTTTGTATCCAACACATTCCTTGGTTCACTTTTCAAAGTGAGCCAATGGATGGGTGTATTTCAGCTGTTATTTCAATGACAATGCATATGCAGAAAGGTGAATAAATGAATTTGGTAGTTCTTTCCCTGCTCCTGCTTTTCACATGCTGGAGTGTTAAGGAGCAAGTCACTAAAGCCCAAACTAGTCTTAGTAGCACTTGCTGTGTGTATCCACATGAAAGGGTTACTGACAGAAACGTCATGTAGCATTCTCTGCCATCAGAGTATTACTGTGTTTGAGAGTCAGCACAAACTGGAGTGTGAAAGTCCTTTAAGCTGTGAGAAGACTGGTGAAGTGTTTCATTAGTGCAGTGAGAAGTCATAAACACCAGATACAAATAAAGTTCAAACTGAAGAGCTGAAGCTCCAACCTCACAACCCTTTGGTTATTGTCTCACCACAATGTAGCCTTTTGAAGCAGCGCACAACTTTTGGGGGCTTCCAAAAGAAGCCATCAGCTAGAACAAACAGAAGCCCTGCCAAGACGTCCTTTCATGTGTTGCCATTGTTTGCAGTTCAACAACTCACTCAAAAAGAAATGGCATTTAGATGGGCTGTTTTCCTCTATACAGTCATGCCCACTGAAAAGCTTGTGGATATAACAACAAAGATTTCTAATAATAACTAGTTCCTGGACATAACCTGCTTATTGTGATTACAGTAAGACAAGCTGTCATCCTACCATCCACCTGCTGTTATTTTCAGATGTTTATTTGAAGTTTTTCACTTTTTCTTTTCTTCCTTCCTCCTTTTTATGACATCACATACATTCAGAATGAATGTCAGTCTTATTCCTTGACTGAAAGGAGTAGATGTTAGGTCATAGAGCTGTACTTGTAAATTAAAGAGATAAATGTTTCCAATGAGATAAAAAAAAAAAACATGTTATTGAAGCAAGAATTGGTGAAAACGTAAATATATATATATATATATATATATATATATATATATATATATATATATATATATATATATATATGTGTGTGTGTGTGTGTGTGTGTGTGTGTATATATACACACATATATATACACACACACACATATATATATATATATATATATATATATATATATATATATATATATATATATATATATATATATATATATATATATATATATATATATATATATATATGGGAATAGCTTCTGGAAATCTCCTCCCTTTCCCCTCAACATGTTCTTCTTCTGACCTGTATAACTCCCAGCAGCCAATTCTTCCTTTTGATCTGCACCTTTTTATTCCCCTCATCCTGAATCCTGAGCATTACCTGCTTCTTACCTGCCAATTTCTCTTAATCTCTCATATTTCACCTGGCCATCCACCTACCCATATTAACAATGGCACCACATGTGTATGAGTGTAAGTGTGGGAGAATGGGATGTGAATATCACTGTGCTGTGTGCAGTATGTACTTTCTGTCCGTCAAACAGTAGGGACTCTTAGTGCAGTCTGTTCTTTCTTCATGAAATGAGGAGTGTATGTTCTGCTCAGTAAAGTGGTTTAGTATAACCTCCCAATCAAACTCATTGTTATGCACCCTGGGGTCAGATGTTTAAATGTGAAACAACAGAAAGGGTTAATATAATGTATTTAAAATATAAGCTACTTTAGAGAAGGTGTCCTTACCAGAATAGGACAGGCAGAGAAGAACAATTGAAAACTGTATACCATGACATAAAATTTATCAATCAATGATTGTATTAAACCATTTAGACCAGATGAAACATTTATGTTAATACACCTTTAAGGCAGGATGCCCCATATTGCCGTTTATCCCTTCAAGACCACACCTGACGTGTAGGTCATTTACACGTCAAGTCAGATTAAGTCAACCAATCCTAGCTCTCAGAAAGCTGGTCATTAAAAGAATTAACAATTTTCACAAACTTTCCACTCCCTCCATATGTATTTCAGCAAATCACATCATTTCAGTAGTCACATGTCTTGAAAATGGTGACACTCTCTGAATTGACTTACATGTTGCGTCTGGCCTTAAAGGTTCATACCAAGCAGCAAACTCAAAATCTGAGGTCATGCGGAAGTGCTAAAAACTGCAGGTTTTACAATGTCCACTTGAGACTGGCTCAGGGAATACCAGAAACCATATAAAACCAAGCTAACAGCACACACTGACCTGGAGGGGGGGGGGGGGGGTGGGGGGGGTCTTCTTAAACAGCAGTTTAGAAGATATTTAAGATCATGAGTTTGTCCAATCAGAGTCACAACTCACCTGACTGTCAGGCAGGCGCCTTATAGATGTTAGTGAAAAGGCTTTAAGACCACCCCATTTCCAATATGGCTCCCACTTATAATTTACTAAGGAAGGGAAGCTGAGGGGTTGAGTCTCATCCATTCATTGTACACTATTGAATATACTTAAATGTTGCATCCAGTAAACAGAAATGTGCTTGAAAAATCTAATTCAAAACAGAGTAGAAATCAAGATTTTTTTTTAAAAAATGTTCAGAGTAAATTAAATTCAGTAAATAAAACAAAGTGTTTTTTTATTTAGTTATGGTTTAATTGAAGAATATGTTCTATTTTTGAATATACTGATGTTTAAAGTTAAACTTTTTCGCTTAACATTTTGGTGAAACATAATGTATAAAATATAAAAATATAATGTATATACTGTTTTAAATACATAGTATATATATATATATATATATATATATATATATATATATATATATATATATATTTATATATATACTGTTTTAATATATAGTGTATATACTGTTTTTAAGCATCAAGTTAGATGTTAGTTTATCTGTTTTACACCAGCACTCACAGTGATAGTTTAAGGCCCTTGGTGTAAACTCTACAGATTCAAAGTAAAAATGGACACTTTCTTTGTTTCTTTGTTTTCACCTGTTATTAGATTCTAGAGTCAAAAAATAGAGATCAATCCATTTAATTCATTACTACCATGATGCATCTGGCACATAGCAGTCCACAAAGTTAACTCCATGTGAAAGGGTAACAGAGATGGGTGGCATAATAAACACAGTCATCAAAAGAGTAAACATCTGATAGCATTGTTGGCCTAGAGTTCGAGCATCTATCATCACTAAGGGGACAGGAGACAGACAGGGACAACCCTTTCTGGACTGCTGGATTTGATCCTCCAAAGCTTTGAAGACTAAAAAGTCACCAGAGGCCAACAAGGTCTGACTTCCTTGTGAAGTCTCCCCACTAGCACAGCCAAGAATTGCTGGCTGCGTTTGGCAAAATTATACATATTTACAAATGACCTGAGTCAGTTAATAGTTCTCTTTTCTTTAAATTTCATCAGCTGTTCAAAGTTTTCATGTATAGTGAATGTACTAAAAAAGCCACTTCCCTTTAACATGTTTAACTATTGAAGAGCCATACTGTTTAAGAAGAACATAACAGTTTAGACTGTTCACTGTAAAACACCCTTTCTGTCTCTCTTTAAGGGACATCTTACTAAAAACAATGGTGGATGTCTTTCTAAGGGGAGATGGCCTAAATTAAAGAGGACAGCATGCTAGAATTGGTTTCAGGTCCTCTGGAAGGCCAAAAAAAGGAGAATACCTCAAGGTATACACGGCTATTTGACCCTCCTTTTATCACTGGGGTTAATTTGACCCTGTTCAGTATTTATCACTAAAAAATAATAGTTAATTGCATTTATTTTGTTTTATACTTCATGACTTATTTCATGACCTATGTCATTTCCTGAAGGTAAAGAGTATTTATCTCCAGAAAAAAAAAATTCCATGTTTTTTTTTTCATACTGCCATGTTGCTTTGACTTTTGGATGTTTTTTTAAAGTACAGTTTCTGCATTTGCTGCTCCTTTCTCCTAAAGACGCAAGTTCAGGTTTTGCAGGCTGCTGCCCTTTTTAGCCATCGTTTATATCCCCATAATGTGGATTCTAATAGAAAGACACATCTACAGTATTTGTATACAGAAATGATTATGGAAACAGTCATGAAGGCAGTTAAGTATTTAACAAAAAGCAGATATACAAAAGTTTCCCAACATCTATTAGAAGCATGTGGTAGCTGAGCTGTCTGAACGAGAATAGACCACAGAGTTAGAGGTAAAAGTAAAGAAGGAATGATGAGTTGAGCACTGAGGCAACAGGAAGGCTTAAGCAAAGAGAGGTGTCCCTGTGACCTTGGTACAATGTGCACACTGCAGTCCAGCCACACACCCTCTGCAAACATGAAATCTCAGGAAAAATACACTTCACACAGACGCGCGCACACACACACACACACACACACACACACACACACACACACACACACACACACACACACACACACACACATCCACAGTGCAAGCATGCATTATCACTCTTTCAATTTGTCAAAGACGCGATATGGAAATTGCAACAGTGTCAACACTGTTCCTCATGTGCACACACAGTTACTTGTTTCAGCACTTTGGGTTCCACGCCCATGTCCGTCTCATACCCAAAACAATAAAAGTCATCTGATTTTTTTCACTGCAAAAATTAAGTTTGCATTGTATTGTGCCTTGTTTTGTTTTCTGTCCTTGATGACCTAAAGTATGGAGCATTGTTCAGCTCTCTGTTCTTTCTGTCCACTAAAACCTGATTTATTGATTAAACAGCATTGATAAAAGAAACTAGTTGGTGTCGTGTGTATAATTTGTGACCTTTGCATGACTGTGTGCATTTATGCCAGATGCTGCTGTAGTGTCTGCACATCTGAATGCTTGTGATGCTTTTAAATAACATAATGTATTTAAAGATCTGTGATTGACTGGCGACTAGTCCAGGGTGTACCCCACCTCTCGCCCTAAGTCAGCTGGGATAGGCTCCAGCCACTCGCGACCCTGAATAGGATAAGCGGTATAGAAAATGAATGAATGAATGAAAGAATAATGTATTTAAAGACCCATTTTGCTGCTTAACTGTCTAAGGTGCAAAAACAGTCCCAGAATGCTCTAACTTGGCCTCTCAAACATCTCAAGGACAGTGCTGTAAATAGGTTTATTTTTTATACATATAAATTAGCACCTAATATTTACAACCCCATTCATCCAGACAAACCCCATATTAGATACCCAGCAAAAAAAGCATTAAATGCATAAGAACCAATAAGTGCCATCCCCTTAAAATAGAATGTTAGTATTTATTTATTTTCAATATTCAAGAGTGTTTTTATTGTCATTTCTCAATGTGCACTGGAGCAGACCATTTACTTTTGATGGCAAATGTAGGGAAATGTGAAAAGAACTTTCTTTTTTTCCTAAGGAAAAAAAAAAAGATAGAAAACAAATAGTCTATGAGGTTCAGGTTTTGAAAATCCCAGTGACCATAGTGGCCACGGCTGTGGATCAGAGGTAGAGTTGTCGCCCCACAATCAGATTTGATTGGAATCAGTTCGATTCCAGCTCCTGCAGTCACATGCCGAAGTGCTTGAGCACTGAACCCCAAGTTACTCCCACTGTTGTTCAGTGGTGTATGAATGTGATGTGAATGCATTAGATATAGCTGATGGCTTCTACATTAGTTTCAGCCAGCCAGTGAATGTGGTGTGATTGGGTGAATGAGGCTAGCAGTGTAAAGCTTTGAGTAGTCAGTAAGACTAAAAGTGAAGAATAAGCTAGAACAGCGCTATAAGTGCTGGTCCATTTAATGAACATTTATCCTTCATTTTGTAATATTCAGCAAAGACAGAAAGAAAAAAAAAGCTGTTAGATGTGGGACAAACTTACTATTGTTGCTAACGCCTCAAATACACTAGATGCTGCTCTGGTACAGCTTTGCTCCACTGTGTGTTGACTGCTTTCGTCAACTCGCACCTGCTGCATGTTCAGACCAGCAAGCAACACAGCTGAAGTCACGGACCAAGAAGCTCCCAGGCTTACCACTCCATTAATGAGCCTCTCTTCATTCATGTTGTTCAGTTAAACCTTAAACCTGTTGACTCCTAGCATGTCTTTGCTCATTGTGATTTATTTGCATTGGTAAAGCTAAATATGATCTGGTTTTTGTTTCATTTTGAAAGTCTCAGACTCTTTTAAGGTAGTTTCTGTGCACTACTTCCTGTCTTGCTCGATCTGCCCTGTGGTGAATCGATGCATCACAGTTCCCAAAAAGAAGATGGTTGTGTATTAGCTGGGACCTGCTGGACCAGGCATGCAGCTGGACTGCAGCAGAACACAGTCAGTGTAAGTTGACTTACTGACTTGAATGGAAACCAATCTGATGTGGTGCAGTGACAGAGCAGAGCCGGACAGGAGTCACATCTGGTGTATTTTAGCTGTATACCTACTTTGTAGAAAAAGCGTCAGTGAACAGGGTATGTTACTCAAGTACCAGAGAAACACGAGCTTATATCTAGTGAGCTCTGCTGCTTTCATAGCTCTTTCTCTTTAGTCAAATCAGCATATTTAAACCTTATTGACTGAGTAAAACATTTACCTATTGACAGCAATGTCACTCATACGTTCCAGAGAGGTGTCATTCAGTTCAGAGATGGTGCTAACCATATTTGCTAACTCCACTTAGCTTCTAGCTCATCTTTTAATCATCTAAGAGTTGGAAGGGGAGCCAAAGGCTTGATGTCTGTCAAAGACTATTCTGTCTGGTTTGCCTGGTAATAAACGACTACTATTTGATATCGTATATTTTAAGAAGATAATTAAAGGGCCTTTCTAAGTGATGTTGAAAAAGTCTCACTTGTATATATTTCCATGATCATAATCCACAATTTAAAATAAGTATATATATATATATATATATATATATATATATATATATATATATATATATATTATCAGCTGACTATAAAGGCCTATTTATCCTCCCTTTATGTACAAAAATGTACACGTCCTTTTCAAATCATGTTACTGCACAGCTTACATACTTCCATGTGTCCTTCACATTGGCTTTGCCATATCAGGTAGTAAGAGCAACACTGCCCCCATGGTTTCTGGTGGTACTGCTCCGTTTTGTCCGTATCTGTAAGCTTTATGGAAACATGCAGAAATACAGACAAAATGAACGCAGTGCACAAACAGAAGGCTCCAGCTGTATCTGGATCTGTATTTACTGTTGAGCATAAATGAGCCCTAAGTCTCAATGACAATACTTAAGTTTAGCAGTGAGAAGCAAGATCTGTCCTTTTCTCTGATGAAAAGGATTTCTTGGATTTATTTTGTAGGAATGGTGGACACTGAAGCTGGACTGTCAAAAAAAGAAAAGGTCAAAGCAAAAGAAAGCTAAACAGGAAGGTGATGAAGTACGGGCTAAAACACTAGTTAAGCTGTTTATGATAATGTTCATTCCAACTAAGGGGCAACAATTGATAGAGAAAAATGAAGCCTATGCTGAAGTGCTAAAATCTGCTGTTCCTTGAGAACAGATGGGTGACGTCACGGAGACTACGTTCATATTTTATACAGTCTATGATTCCAACCCACATGCAGCAGTTATACTGCAGTGAACTGATCAAACTTGAGAGTCTGTCAATTAAATGAAGAGTGAGGTTACATTAGCTCTGATTGTTGAGGCTGGAGTTGGTAGATGATAGGGATGAGTGAGTACACCATTATCTGTATCTGTATCTGTATCTGTTTACCCATCCATATTATCCGTATCCGTATTCGTATTCGTAGGGGGCGGGCATAATCATCTGTGTAAATTTAAGAGGTGATTTGTTCAAACATTCAGTGGCAAAAAAATCAAAAATATGCCTTGTTGTTCACTGCATTTTCAAAAACACTGCTCAGAATGGGCAAAGCTTTACAACTAACTTTCTCACCAGCCAAACTAAAATCGCGCAGCCAATTAAAAAAAAAAAAAAAAAGACTGGTATGGAGAAACTAGGGGGACACGAGACACAAGGAGTTTACAGCTTTAAGCCTTCAAATGCGTTGTTTGTACGTTGCAAAACAGTTAATCAAGTAACTTTAAATATAAAAAAAGAACTTAAGAGATGCGAGACAACGAAAACCTTAAAAAAACGGTCTCGAATTGAAGCAAGAGGCACTGACCAGCTCGACACGAACCGTTTTCAGCCCCGTCTTGTCACATGCATCGCATATGACAGGAAATAAGTTCTAGAAGTAACTTTAAATACCAAACAAACCTCAATAGAGACGAGCAGAAGAAAACTGAGTGAGTAGTAGAGATTAGAGCAACGTAAACTACAGTCAACTCAAGCAAGCAAGAGAAGTAGTCGCTGTCACTCGCTCTCTCTGTGTGTGTGTGTGTGTGTGTGTGTGTGTGTGTGTGTGTGTGTGTGTGTGTGTGGAAGAGGAGAGCAGGCACCTCCTCGCTGCAGCATGTGGGTGCAGGGAGGGGGTGTGCTGTGTGTGACCAATGAGGATTCTTTTAGTACGGATACGAATAATCAAAAAAAAAAACTTGTGTTGTGCTCGGATTCGGCAAAAATGTATTATCCTTAACGAGTACTCGTTTGAAACGAATATCCGGCTCATCCCTAGTAGATGAGCTCTGGTAGGATATAACCAGGATTCACTAACATTACACGCTACAGGCACATCTCAGAGCACCGGACTGTGAGTGGCGCTGACTATAGCCTGGTAATAAACTCCTATACAAATTGAGTTTATGTTTTATTGTTGTCAAACAATAGCGCTACATACGTGTTAATAATTACCTTACCTTGTCGCTTTGCATTCTGCAAAAAGTTGTCTTGAACAAAGACAAATTGAGATAAAAAGATGATTAAACGTTCAGGGTTAGGGTCAGGTTTGAGTCATTTGCTCCCTAATCAAACACTCACCTTGCCAAGAGTCAAGTCCTTACAACAGTGAGTGATGGAGCTCATGGGAAACAGAGTCTTTATCCTGGAAAAACACTAACTTAAGGCCAGATAGCATTCACAGTGCCTTTAATCTTTGAAACAATCAAAAATAATGAACTATTTTTAAGCAGCACTTGACGTAATATCTTATCTAACATATCTAATGATCAAACACCAAAAGAAATGTTAACTGTCTCTCTTAGGTTGTGTTACAATTTTCAAGCTTAGCTGTCACAAGGAGGTTGGCAAACCACCCCACGTTAGTTCAACAGAAGTGTGAGCCACCCCTCCAGACACTGGGGGAGCTCAGTAAAAGCCTGAAGCTCTTGGAGACTCTACGGGGAGACTTGGCTGAGGCAGGGGCTCAGAATCCTCTAACAGATTGCTATCTTGGGCAGAAATTAAGTCCCTTTGGAACAGGCGCTGAGCATTTCAATTGTGAATGCAATGCTACAATGCAGTGAAAGCACCTAGGTCACAGGTTGTCCCATTTGCATTAACATCTTATGCAACATGTTAATTAACATATTAAAGGAAGCAGAGAGAGAGAGAGAGAGAGCCTTCCATCTCTAATTAAAGAAGCAAATTGAAATGCCTAATATTTTGAACATAATTGAACATAGTGAATCTGTGTATATGAAGGGATCAATTAGAGGCATCAAGACTTTGATGTCAACAAAATCACTGACACATATGTTAGTATGGTTTATGTAAATTAGTAGGACAAGTGCAGGTTGAAAGCTTATAGAGCTATAATAGTTTTTGTTATGAGTTACCAATAAGCCTAATTTATTCTCCTTCATATCTGAAATAGAAAGTGTGTTTCAACTGACATTGGCTTCATTTCGACTTGAGGAATTTTCCCCAGAACTATGTGCATCTCATCTGTCAGAACTAAGGCCTGCATTTACCCCCTAAGAAGGACCTGCCTGGGTATAGTACTTTCCATACATCCAGGGACTTTTAGAGCAAGGCCTGCAAGCTGAACATTTCTGATAGTGGATAATGTGGTGTCTTTTTTTTTCTATTTTCTGTCTCAATCAATCTGTTATAAGATGATTCCCAGCTGTGATGGACTCGGTTTAATGACTCCTTAACAATGGTCTACCTTCAGTGTGTCAGTGGATAAACAGTTTACAACAGCTGTTCAAACACAGAAGAAGTCCTGGGGACTGCATCCTAGTTTTTTGTATACATGTGTAAAAATGTCATCATCAGGTAAGTATATAATGATGAAAGTTTGGTACATATCCAGAAACTTTCAAAGAAAAGTGCAGGAAAACAGTCAAAACAAATGTACAGACAAAAGGCTCTATCAGTGTTCACATTTGTTTAACGATCAGAGAGCATAGATGACACAGAGACATAGAAAGAGCAGAACATACCAACCATTGGACTTGATGTTGACACCTGCCAAATCACAAAGATGGCCCGCGGACATTTGGCCCGGCCCCCTGAACAACATCAGAGACGCATTATGATTTTTTTTTAGTGCCAAGTTTCTGTACCCAAAGGGTTAAAAATGCCACCGGTGATTCGCTGTAACGTTACACGTGGTTGTGGTATGCAGGAAGTTGTTGCCAAATTAGTGTGTCTGTCGCTTTATTTAGTGGCTTTCAGACCCCTTTAGCGACTTTTTTTTTTTTTTTTTTTTTTCGAAAAAGCAACAAATCCAGTGACTTTTCTGTTGTCCGGGGACGGAGTGAAAGCACTTTTTTTTTCTTGGGCTGCTGCTTCTCAACGAGCAGCGGGCGCTGAGCCCCTCCCCTCTCCAAACACAGACTCCTCCGCTCACAGCAGACACTCCAAGCTGCAGCCAGAGCAGACGACTGCATGCAAATGAACTGCACTAATGTTTGTTTCTTTTCGGTCACCTTTGCCGGTCAAAAGCCCGGATAAAGGAGGAGGGTCTTTATTTTATCATGAAAAAACAAGAATCGACAGAAGGAGGTTCATTAACTCAGTATAAACTGACCTGTCACTTGTTTGCACCTGTTATTTTGCACTTGCAAAGATTTTTTTTTTTTTTTTTTTTTTTTAATGTAGGAAAACTGCTAAGAGTAGAAAATTAGATGTAGATGGAAAATAAAACTCAAATTTGTACCATAACATGTAATGAAATTTTCTTTTTGTTAGAACTGATATAAAAATTGCTATAGAAAAAAGGCTGTTTTTGAAATTTGCTTTATGTGAGAGTTAAAGGATAAATCCTGATCAAATAGAACCCCCAGATTTCTAACAGTTGTGCTTGGTGTCAGGCTTATGCCATTTATGTCAATTAAATCAGTAGAGAGAGCTTCTCTAAGGTGTTGAGGGCCCAGCACAATGATTTCTGTCTTGTCTGAGTTAAGAAGAAGAAAATTTCTGGCCATCCAGGTTCTGATGTCCTTTAAACAGGCACCTAGTGTATATAATTGGTTCGTATCACCTGGCTTCAGTGATACATAAAGCTGTGTATCATCAGCGTAGCAGTGAAAATTAACAGTGTTTCTTCATTATATCACCAAGAGGAAGCATATATAGAGAAGAGAGCTGTTGATAGAGATATATTTACAGTCTCCAGCAAGGACGGACAAACTAGGGGATAGACCTCCTTAAACAGCTTGTTTGGGATTGGGTCTAAAAGGCAGGTTGATGATTTAGAGGAGGAGACAAGAGAATTTAGCTCCTGAAGGCTAATTGTGGAGAAACAGTCTAACTCAGGTCTGACTACTACTACATTTAAGTTTCCAGGTTTGCCTCCCGGCCAGCTACTTGCTCAGAGCAGCTGCTTGTGCACAAAGGAGGAATCACATGCATGACACAGCGCTGGGATTCCAATGTGTTTCCATTTAGACTGTGCCACACTCTGGCCCTACAACTGGCACTGTGTTTACTTGTCTTGGTGTGGCCTGAAATGCAAAGGCTTGCCCACCCATCTACGCCAATGCTGTGCAGCAGACAACAGGTGACAGGGAAAAGCACGCTTTGTCAGAAGTGGGATTCGAACCCACGCCTCCAGGAGAGACCGCGACCAGAAAGCGGCGCCTTAGACCGTTCGCCAATCTGGCCGGACAAGCAAGATAGTGGCGGGATTCGCCAGGGAAAAACGGTCATCGACAAACCACTGAGGAAATGACATGCCAAACAGCTCCCACAACAGACTAGAGGGGGAGCCTGATGAGGCCGTCCATTGCTACTCCAAGACTGGTCTCTTGAAATGAACCCTGTGAGCTCCAGTGAGAAAAACACTGACAAATGACTTCCAAGTCAACAGAGTGGTCCCATGGTGTAATGGTCAGCACTCTAGACTTTGAATCCAGTGATCTGAGTTCAACTCTCGGTGGGACCTTAAACGGGATTTGGGCGATGCTGGCTGTGTGTCGGACTTTTCTGACTGAGTGACTGGAGCAATCTCAGCAATCTTTGCGTCACGCTAGGAAATGTAGACTTGTAAAACGCTGTGCCTTCTACTTGTCTGGAGAATGGCTTACGCCATAGTGCAGTTTAATGGATTTCCAAAAATTACTCCTTAATACTCGTCAATGAGCACTGCAATCTTGACCTGGTGATTCAGGCCATGCGCTTCATCACTGGTGACCCTTGGCAAGAGGAAGACTTTAACCCAACGCTGGTGGACTTAAACTGCCAAAGATTAGCTGTGGTTCTGCATATTCTTGGTAAACTCCAGACCCCCGCCATCCGACCATCCGTGCCGCACGCCAAGATGGCTGAGGCACCTTCCCTCGTTCCGCGGAAGACCGGGGTACGATTCCCCGACGGGGAGAATTTTGCTTTCTCTGAGAAGCTATTCATTTGCCCACAAAGACAAGGGGCCTTAAGCTTCCAGGTTTGCTTCCTGGCAACTGCCTTTTGCTTCTTACCCTCTCAAATCATATCCAATTTCTTGCATTTCAGCCAAAAGCGCTAAAATTTGAATGGCAAATGCTATTAGTTGAAACAAACAAACACCCAACAACAGCAACACTAAATGCACTATTAATACAGACAATAAAAACCAAGATGGCAATTAAAAAGAAAAAAGAGGGCAGCAAAAGGCATGCAGTATCACAACTGCCATCCTTGATCAGTATTCTTCATGGAGCCCACGGAGCACCATTCCTGAGCTTTTGCTCCAAGGAAATGGAGATATAGTACAAGTGTTTCCACCCGATTTCGAACCTGGGACCTTTCGCATCTTAGGCGAAGGTGATAACCACTACACTACAGAAACAGCTGGGGAAAACCTCCGGGATCTAGATCTCGGATCGCTGGATTCGGCGGCCATAAAGACAAGGGCTTTAATGGTAGGCAGGTTCAGTTGAAGACAGGGAGTTGCTAATTTTATCTCTAATTTTCAGAATTTTATCATTAAAAAAGCTCATAAAGTCCTCACAGCTCAGTGCTAGAGGAATCACAGGCTCAATCGAGCTCTGGCTCTGTGTCAGCCTGGCTACAGCGCTGAAAGGTATCTGGGGTTGTTTTTATTTTCTTCAATTAGTGATGAGTAATAGGCAGCTCGGGCGTGTCTTAAGGCTGTCATATAGTTACTCGGACCTGGACCATATTTAATCATATGAAATATTTCCTTTATTTTATTTATTTTGTATTCCACCTTGATTTAAATTGGGTTTTTTTTATTTTCACATTTAAATATTTATATATTGTCGCTCTTGTGTTTTTTTTTAAACATTCAATAATGAGATACAACACAAAAAGAAGTGTTTTTGAATTGCTGGAATTTTTGTTTCACAAATGATTTTTGTACCAGCGGATAAGTACAGTACGTTTTAATGTGCTTTCATTATTGTTCATTGCACATTAACCAACATGGAAAAAAAGCCAAATAATTTGCCAGAGTTGGAAAAAGATTTATTCAGTTTTCCTTCCATAACTGAGTATTTGCTATACCTGCAGATTCAAATCAAGCCATTTGTATGTGGTGAATCAGACGCATTTCATTTCCTTAATCAAATAGACCACAGTACAGAAACTTAATAGTCCCCGAAGACCGCCCTTTCTCTCTCTCTCTCTCTCTCTCTCTCTCTCTCTCTCTCTCTCTCTCTCTCTCTCTCTCTCTCTCTGTGAGTGTGTGTGTGTGCATTCGCGTGCATGTGTGTGTGTGTGTGTGTGTGTGTGTGTGTGTGTGTGTGTGTGTGTGTGTGTGTGTGTGCATCACTTTTGTATCTGTCCATCTGTCTCATCCCCCAAAGACCAGATGACTCAGCTGGGTTTCTATCTGCATGTCTGACATGATGACCGACTCAGTGGGGGGTCATGTCCCTGCATGGCAGAGCAGCAGGCTGAGACTTTAGCCCTCCTTTCCTTGACTCCCTTCTTCTGTTCTCCTCTCTCACTGTTCCTCTGTTTCCATCATGTCGTCCAAGAAAAGTCAAGATGATCAAACTTCACACATAACAGGATGACATCATGATAGTCTTATCAAGCGTGCATAACCAATCTCACTCAGTGCGTGTACCAATGTGTCAAATCTGAAGTGTTGTTCCAATTAATTTTCTTCTCTTACGGAATTATAACTACACATTGTGGTGTTGGGGTTTGTTTATTGAGTCTTACTGCCACAGTTTTATCATCATTCATTCATTCATCTTCTACACTGTTTATCCTATTCACAGTCACAGGTGTCTGGAGCCTGAGAGGCGAGGTACACCCTGTACTGGTTGCCAGTCAATCACAGGGCTGACACACAGAGACAGACAACCTTTCGCGCTCTCACACCTACGGCCAATTTAGATCCACCAGTTAACCTGATGAGCATGTTTTTGGACTGTGGGAGGAAGCCGGAGTACCTGGGGAGAACCCACGCATGTATGGGGAGAACATGCAAACTCCACAAAGAAAGGCACACTGGGCCAAGAAACAATTGAACTGGTGACCTTCTTGCTGTGAGGTAGCCGCACTAACCACTGCACAACAGTGCAGCCTCTGCCACAGTTTGGATATTCTCATTTAAACTGTTCATGTTAGGGGTCCAGCTTCTGGCATTATTGAATTCTACAAATCTTATATCATCAAAAAAATAAATGTTTTGTTGTCAGACTGGAGCTGTTTTATTGCAAGGTTATGCTGCTAGCGATTTAGATATTGTTAGTGGTGCTGATGAGCCATCTTTGGAAAGATTTCAAAGAATTTGATGAACAAAATGGCACAGGTTCTTGTGGGCATGCAACTTCTATGATTTCTTATTAAGAAATACATTTTCTGGTGTGTTTTGTTTTCTTGCCATTTTCTGTTTTAATGTGTTTTTCTGAGTTTGAGCATTGTCACATTGCTGTTTGAGAATGGAGAATAATTCATTCTTTTGTGTTCATTCACTGTTTCTTTACAGGGTCTGTGAGGACTATCTGTTTGAAGTAGATTACAGTGACTGGAATCACATGCACACTGTGGTGATGACTTGACTCTTAACAAGTTGTGTGTTTGTTTTGGAAATGAATGGAGATCAGCTCCTCTTTTTAACACTACTTTTCTTTGTTCGAGACCATTTTTTACAGGATACGTGACAAGGTAAGGTATTTAGCAAAGGTTACACAACACTGTTGTCTGAAACTTGAAAACAAGTATTTTTTTTCAGTTTGTAGTGTACTTTAGTAGATGACTATATGTAGCACAACTGGCAGCCTGGTGCTCTGACATGTATCCATAGACTAACATGTAAAGTTAGTGAATCCTTATGTTCTGTTTGTCTACCAATCAGAGCTAACGTAACATCACTCCTCATTTTATTGACAGACTGTCAAGTTTCATCAGATTACTGCAGTAAAACTGCTGCATGTGGGTTGGAATGAACTAGCTGTTAAGCAATCTAGTGGCATCTTGTCCTTTTCATATTCAGAATATTGGATGACAGACTTGGCTGATGAAGAGATGAAATGTTTTTGCTGTGTGTTTTGATAATGTATTGTCTTTTTTATTCACAAGTAAACTTACAGAAAAAGCAGGGGTGGATATGTGTCCTTGCATGTGAACAGACATAGGGACCCAGATGTGGGCTAATTGTCACAAGCAATGACATGCCTAACAATCTGATTGTAGTATGTTCAAATGAAGTTAACTTGGTGCTCATCAACGTGATTTGATTTTACAACATTATACACATTATCTACTCCTGTCTAACAGAGAAACTCACTTATTGACAGAAACCCTCTCTTTAATGAAGGAAATATTGAAATTATGCATAGTGCGTAACTTGATGGTTCATAGTAGAGGACAGTAATGCTTCTTTTTGCTACCTGCTGTACAGCAGAAGATAGGTACAGAGGAAAGACCACGAAAGAAGTCAACTCTGTTGTTAGCTAATGTTGTCAGATGGCCAACTATCTTTTACTGCAGAGAGGTTTCTACAGAGACCACAGAATAAGCACAGTCCTCAACCTGATCCCTATAAAATGAACTCATTAGTCTGCACTTCTATGACATCTTGTCGGAGTGTTTAGCTGATTCTGGAGACCATGAGTGTTTAGCTTACAGCCCACTGGCAAAAACCACCTACCAGGGGTCTAATCAGACCTGAGGGATGACTTTGCAAAGTGTAAAAAGTAAGTTCAATCGTTCAATAAATGTGATTATTTGCAAAAGGGTCATGTATTTTTGGGGACGACAATAAAGAATATTTGGCGCTGTATTTTATATAAATATATGTATATATATATATATATGAATCTCTCTCTCGCCAACCCTGGGCAAGAGAGAGATTTCACACATCCAGCTGCTAAAACTGTGCAACCGGTGCTGTTTGTCATTGTGTACCGGCCTCCTGGCCCATACACTGAATTATTGTCCAATTTCTCTGAGTTTCTGTCCAGCATCGTCCTTCTTTCAGATAAAATCCTCATTGTCGAAGATTGTCATTATGGAAGTCTACATGAATGTTAGTCTTTGTACCGCTTTCATGTCAGTATTACATTCTTTTGGTGGTATAATGCTTGTGGGCTCAAACAAAAATTGAGGAAATTAGAATGAATTTTGCACTCAACTGAAACAACTGAATCCTGGCCTTGTTGGAGAAATAGCTTAAATGAATACAGAAAGGCCTTGGGACTTGCGTGCTCTGCTTAATATTTGTCACTTATAGAAGAGAATAAAAATAATCCTAGATTCCTTTTCAGCACTGTAGCCAGGCTGACAGTCATAGCTCTACTGAGCCACGCATTCCTCCATCGCTTAGCAGTAAGGACTTCATGAACTTCTTTAATGATGAGATATTAAAGATTAGAGATAAAATTAGTAACCTTGTGCTTCCAACTGCGGTAGAATCTCCAGCCGTTGGCGGAATCATGGAAACGATTCTTAGACTGAATCTACTTTTTGACTGCTTTGTATCTGTTGACTTGCCAGAGCTGGTCTCAACAGTTGTTTCGGCTAAACCATCAACTTTTTAAAGTTGCAGTAATTAAGCCCCTCCTTAAAAAGCCAACTCTTGATTCAGGCTCCTTAGTTAACTACAGACCAATATGTAAAATGGTAAATGGACCAGTACTTATATAGTGCTTTTCTAGTCTTTCTGACCACTCAAAGCGCTTTACACTGCTAGCCTCATTCACCCAATCACACCACATCACATCCTCTTGCAGGGATTAGAGAAGCTTCTTGGCATCACAGGAACTGCTTTAGCTTGGTTTAGCTCATATCTGTCAAGTCGCTCTCAGTTTGTTCATGTGAACAATAGATCCTCCCTGCATACCAGGGTGCGTTATGGAGTTCCTCAAGGCTCGGTGCTTGGTCCGATTCTTTTTAACTTATATATGATTCCTCTTGGTAGCATAATTAGAAAACACTCCATAAACTTTCACTTTTACGCAGATGATACACAACTATACTTATCATTGAAGCCAGAGGAAACTAGCTGGTTATTTAAACTTAAAGATGTAAGATGAAGATATTATTGCACTATTTTTTGACCACAGTCATTGTGAGGTGAATTCTGGTATTGTCGCCCTATTTCACAGTAATTGAAAGATTTCTTCTTATATAAAATGATTTAAGTTTTTTTTTTTCTTTTTTTTTTGGTGATAGATATAACTCCTTCATTTGAAAAGAGGAAATACTTAAGCTGTAAAATGTCTGGAGTAAAGCTGGCACCTCACTGCTGCTCTGCCTCCGCCCTCTTCCTAAGTCCCTATTGAGCCATTACTGATCTATACGAGGCCTCATCAGAACCAATAGCCTGTATCTAATCTGTTCCTGCTCCTGGTGATTTCTGACTTCACGACTGTTCCCCTCCACAGCATAAGTGACGACCCCAACCAGAAGACACACCGTGACTTATTCTCTGTTCCATCATCATTCTTCTCTCCCTAGCTGCCTTTTCCCTTTTCTCCTCCCTTGTTTCTTGTTATTCCCCATCATTCTAGCTCTTTCTCTTAACCCGTGCTTTCTTTCCCTCCTCCCCCTTCACCTGAGTTCCCCCCTTCGTCTACCCTGCTGCGATCTTGCCTCTCCTCACACCCACCTTGTTTTGCGAATAGTGGAATGTTTACTTCATGTCGGTCTCATCAACTATTCTGCCTGGGCCTCTGCTGAGAAGATTTGCTCTTCTCCTTCGTATTTTATTTGTTCCTGTATTTGCTGTTTCCATTAAAGATGAAATTGAAATCTCCTCTGCTAACACACACACACACACACACACACACACACACACATAAAGATACATACAAATATGTACACACACAGGCATCATCGTGCACACAGCTGCACACTCCGGCAAACAAAACAACAACGTGCTGTGCCAAGGCATATGAAAGAGCGCAAACCTCTTGTCCTACTTTTGCTTTACCTTCTTCTCATCCTTACGCTCCACTTCCTCACTCTCTGTCCTCGCCTCCACCTCCTCCCCTTCCCTTTCAGTTGTTGAAAGTGAGTTGTGATCCATATTTTGTTTTTGTGTTTTATTTTATTTCACTTTCCCCTTCATCATAAAGCAACAGACTTTTCCCTTTCCTCCACCTGGCTCTTTTTGACACATTTAAACCTTACAAAAGTTTTTCACATAAATAACACCTTCTAACTTTCTAAGTCTTCTCTTCTGGTGACAAAAAAATAACACTGAACTAACAGAGAAACAACCTAATTTTCATGAAAATTCCTCCTTTTCCCCAGCTTTCTTTTCCTCAGGTACATACACATTGCTTTTTGGGCTACTGCTGCCACTCCTTTGCTTTTCCAAACGTTGACTTCTTTGTCCACACAGTGACTTCCAGAACCTCTTCAGGAAGGATGTAAGATGACTTTAGAGGATCACAAAGGAAAACAAAAGCTAGTGTTGGGCAGGTGAATGAGGCCAGGAGGCAGTTTTGTGCTGAACCTCATCAGTATTCAACAGAGGCCTCTCTCGCTCTCTCTACCAATAGCATCCCAGTCATTTGGGTCAGCCACATCAACATGCCAGCGTGAAGGGCACTCACACACAAACAGAAAAAGAGACATTTTTGACAGTTCAATATAAATACAGTATCATCAAATATTCATCTCCTTAAAGCCTGAATTACTGCTCACATCCCACCCTGTCCACTTGGCTCCTGTCATCATGTGAAACTCTTTCACAGCTCTCTGTTCTTTCATTGGTTTCCTGCGATTATTACTCATTTTCTTCCCCTCACATACAGCTCCTCCATTAATACAAAGAGACCTGAAACATATGTGAACTGCATCACTCTCTTCAGCAAAGGCTGGTGGAACAGTAAAGTTCATTAAAACACCCAAATGAAAGCAGACATTAGCTGCAGATACATATGGGCACACTGGGACTGTGCTACCAAGCCGTGCAGGACTTTGGGTCTGCAAATTTTCCATAAAGCAGCTTGTTGCACAAGAGAGCAGGGTCATGGGAGACTAACTGTGCATTCCAGGTCCCCAAGTGGAGGACAAAGAGGATACCTGGGCCTCAGCCAGTCTCTACCGTCCCTTGTGCTTCCTGTGCCTTTTTACTTCTGCCACATCCTCTTTCATTTTGCACACCTGACATTCTCATGTTTACCCCAGACTCCTGTACCTCACATCTTAAACTTTTTCCTACAAACTCTCCTCCTCAATTCTTCAGTTCAACAATCTCCCTTCAGCTCCTCTGTACAATGTCCAGAAGGTGGCTAACCTACCCCTGTGCACTGATGCCACAAAACAACTCCTCATGATCCCCACAAACGTGTACTAGCTAACACTAAGCAAACTGTTGGGTTTCAAAGTCATTTTGACAAAAGAAGACCTCTGTTGATGATTCATGTTGGAATAATTCTGGTACATGTTTTTTTTTTTAGGTTTCCCTATCACCTCATTTTGATAACTTCTCAAAGACTTGGCCTGAACCTGACTTCAGGTTCTGTTGTCCCATTAAGACAATGTTGAAGAACATGCCCGTCAGGCAGCTCCAAACAGGGACATGGGAAACTAACTGTGCTGTCCTTTCAAGGACACCTCCACCCAAAAGCTGAGACCTTTGTTTCCTCCGCTCTGCCTTTAGTTTTACTCCAAGTGTCTGAAATTTGCTTCTAGGTACTTATGTTTGTTGTAAAGGAAATTCAGCTACATTCTCCATTCTGAAAGGCAAAGGCTGGGTGAAGGATATGGTCAGTTGGTGTAACCGATACATGTCAGCTGGTGTAACCAATGTTCCATAAAATTCTGATATAGTGCAAAAAAGTTCTTATGAATCTGATTTGATCAGTCTACGACGCTGTAAAAAAATACAAATAAAATGATTTTAAACAAACTGAGCCAAAAATAGAGAGAAAACATTGATGTCTATGACATAGTCTCACTCAGTACAATAAAACCCATTTTATCAAGTTTAGAAATGAAATGTTTAAAATATACTTAGAGATGATATTTCATAAGTAATAACTGGTTTCATCAGTTCACTGTCATAACTTCTATGAAGGTGAATTATTTCATTCTTGTCATGTTTTTTGTGGTTACACAATTTGACAGTTTAATGGAACCGATTCTTAAGCTGATTTAAAGTGGTAAAAATATCACATAAAATACTCTGACACCAACAGAAATGACAACTTAACCTTTAAACAAACATCTAACATGCTGTTTGAACAAGTTAAAGCAGATTTTTGATCTGGACATAATATCAACCCTTATTTTTCACCCTCCTGTTGCCAGAAAACAATGGAAAGTTTTTATGTTTTCAGGACAACAGCCAACATTTTGTTGTTTGTGCTGGCTGGGGTTTAATCCCGGGAAATGGGATTGTTGGGAAATCTTATTAAACCCATTTCCTGATTCCCAGGAAGGGTGATGATGGGAAATGTTGTAGTGCTACAGTAATGTTGATGCAGATGTTTTTAAATTAGAAAAATGTAGGTATAAATAAGGAATATTGTATAAAAACACATTACAATAGAATTCATTAAGTCTGATGTTCAGCATTTACATTAGAAATCAGACGACTTGAAGATGCTGATGGAGGTGAGAGAGAAAGGCTGAACTGAATGGCTCTTATTGGCTGATTTTTGCCTTTTTCTCCACACTTTCCTCACTTTCATCTGCAGCTGTTTTCTATATATATATATATATATATATATATATATATATATATATATATATATATATATATATATATATATATATTATTTTTTTTTTTAAATTATCTTCTGTATGAAACAGAGCACCAATTTTGTAGACAGTGCGCTTTGAGTCGAGAGGGTTAGCAGTCTCAAAGTCATCATAGTTCACCTTAATGTCCAGGGATTTGTGCTGTTTAGAGAATGGGTGTGACTTATACTAACGTCCATCCTAAAAGTCTTTGAACATGTCTGTTTTGGTTACACAGGGTTCCCTAAGCATTTTACAAATGTCAGAATTGCAACACAAGAATTTCATTGTTTCCAAAATTCGAAAGTAAGAAATATTGTCTTTTAACCAGGACTTGATCATAAGTACCTGTTGTTCTATATCTTCTTGCATTAAGTCAAATACCTAAACATTTTTTTCCACTGTATTTCTCATTGAAATTCTTGTTTCTTCAGGATTCGATAATAAAACTTATAAAGTTTTCAAAATGTTTTCCAATAGAGATCTTACAGGCTCATCTTAAGGCATGGTATTTCATGCTTAACGTGGGAGAGGAGTGCTGTAGCAAGTTCCTCTAAATCACTAACAATTGTTGAAACAACACTATTTGCCACACCACTTCCTTGTAGTTTAGTAATGAATGACGCACAGATGTCTTTTGTAGGTTTTTGTTTGGCCCTTTGACCTAACCCACTGTCCTCAAAACATGAAATGTCTGAGCTCTGCATAATGCCTGTTCCAGCAACTTATGAATATATATATGTGTGTGTGTGTGTGTGTGTGTGTGTGTGTGTGTGTGTGTGTGTGTGTGTGTGTGTGTGTGTGTGTGTGTGTGTTTTTAGCCCAATTTCCATTTGTTGGTCTATGCAGGGACTTTGAACGAGCAACCCCCGCTTGCCAAGTCATGTCTCAATATAATGGACTAAGCTACTTGGACCATACTCTTCATGATTTTACTATGAATTGTGGACAAAAGCTTAAAGTATTTTGGAAATCAAAGGTTCAAGGTCTTAAGAACACCTCATAATGAAGAGCCTTTGTTACAGAATTTTTTTTTTATTGTAAATATTGCACAGCAGGAACACTCTTAACATGTAAACTGTCAATTATTAATAGCACTTTGCACTTTATTAGCGACATCTTCACATCACATTTGTTCATTTCATATTTAACATCATCATTTATTGAGTAATTATCAGCAGTATATATGAAAGTAAGCCATGATTGGCGTGTGGTTTTCCAGCAGGCTGGCTTGGGAGCACTGCTCTACCTGTAAGACAGAAGAGAGTGAGAGAGCTCCATGATACACTTTATTACAATTAATTACTGAAGAAACATTACATTCTGTAGAGAAGTGTGTGCAAGTTCTGGAGTGCTCTTTTAGGGGTTAATTTGTTGGATCACTCATCTGTCTTGTGTTGTGTCTGCACCAGGTGTTCACTCAAAAGCGTCCACCCTGTAAATGTTCCAGGGGGAACCAACTCTTAAAATTAGTGGATTTGGAGTTTGGATTCGGCCTCAATTTGTTTTCATTGTAAAAATATTAGGTGTTAATCATGGGATACATTTAAAAAGAGGTTTATTGAATGTAATGGAAATAATAATAAGGTAAATGATTTTTTGTATTTATTTTGAATAACTCTAGTCTTGGGTGAGATACCTTCAAATGGATCAGTATTAAAGGAATAATTTAACATCTGCCTGTGGTGCTAGTCCAAGCCCGTCTGTCTACCTGATATTGCTGATGCCTTATTTTGTTTGTTTGTTTGTTTGTTTGTTTGTTTTAGTACCCATTGATGGATGGGTACTTCAATCATCCAGCTGCTTAAATGGTCCTGGTAATACACCTGATGAAAATCTAATTTCATCTGGTCCTTTTTCCATTTGTCTGACAGTTAAACTGATCCAAATTTGGCAGCTCAAGGTAATGTTCCAGGTATATCTGACCTAAAGTAAAAACAAAAATGGCCCTAACTCAATGAGTCATGCATTACTTGTGTCTGAGCTTTCCAAAAGTGATGTAACTGTGAAGGATTTAATAATGAAGTGATGATGTCTTAATCCAAAAGGTAAGAGGTCAAATTGACAGTTACATCAAAAATGTGAATCATGAATCACTTCTCTATCCATTATTCATTGCCATTACACAAGAGCAGCAGACGTAAGTCAGGCCATATTTCACATTTCGTTCATACTGCATTGATAACACTTCTCCAAGAGCCAACCGTGAAACAGTTGTTAATGCATAAATCTGTGCTGAGGGGATGGAACTGGATTAGAAGCAGCCATGTTTCAGAATTTCTAGCTTCTCTGCTGCTCACAACATCCATAATTAAAGTATTGTCTATTAATGCAGCGTCCATTAGAGACGAGGATATTTCCTGTCTACAACAGACCACTTACAGCTTTTTGGAGAAGGACATGACTGCTTGGAGCATACACAAGAACACTTTCACACTCAGCACTGAACTCCCTTTAGTCCCTAGCAATAGAACCACAAAGTGTGTAGTCAGTATGATGAATTACTTTTCAGAAAATTGAATCACACACAGAAAGTTGGACATATTACTTGCTCTATAGTTAGACCATGCAAATGTGAATATCCAGGATATGGTGTTTATATGCACACCTTAGGAAACCTTACTATCAAAAACCATCATCCCATTGCACATGTGGTGTTTCCACCTCATTTTCAGCAGTAGAAACAGCAACAGATATTAAACATGTGCTTCACAAATAAGAGCTTTTAATTGCCAGACCTACTCTCTCAGGAACTAAATGGCTCCCGTGTCTTATTATTGCATTTGCACCGAGGCCTAAAGACTTGTAAAGATAACTTAAATTAGGCCACTGACTTGCCTTGTAATTGCATTACACTGTCAGACCAGTTGAGGCAACATCATACTTAGCCTGTTAGCACGGAGGAGACAAGCCCAAGTGGCAAAAGCTGTTTTAAATGCCTTTTTTAACCTCTAATACAAGCCCATTTCAGACTTTTTGAAACAGCTTTGACTGGCAAAGCATTCATTGCATTACCCTCTAAAGCATGAAGACAGCAGAAACTGACCCGTGTTTCAACATTAAGAGTGATGCTGAAACATGGATGCATCCTTCTCAAACAGCTTCAGGTCGTCAAATACTTAAAATATTTGGAACAAAATTATAAAAAAAATAATAAATAAATAAATAAATGAATAAACTAGGATGCATTCCAGAGGACTTTAGTTTCCACGGTCACTCTTTAAACTGTAACACCACAGATTGTTAAGTCAAGCAAATTATTGCATTTGTCTCTGAGTTTTGTTTAGAAAATTCTGGATTTGCAAGGGCCTAAAATGTATAGCAACAACAAATTATATATGTGTGTGTTTGTGTGTGTGTGTGTGTGTGTGTGTGTGTCCAGGATGCCAACTGGAACATCTGGTCAGGACACGTAGGACACAGAGCATGGAGAGGTCAAGCACAGGACACGTTCGAGAAGCTCTACACAGTAATAGAAGGAAAAGGTCAGTTCTGCTGCATAAAGTTAATTAAACAGTGAAAGATTTTGGCTTCCTGCAACAGTGTGACTGTCACGGTTTAGCTGTAATGTATTACCTGGGCCGAGTTAGGTTTTGTAATATGCAAATCAAACATAAATGCCAAAAGAATTAATTTGCCCAGTAAAGTAAATCTTAAACTTGTTCTTTGATCATGGTCTCTGCAGGGATACCAGAGAATAAGACTTTGTGTTTGTAATGGATACAAACATTGCAAACTCTTAGGGGACATCATTAGAAATATTTTTAGCTTTGGACCCACAGACTGTATAAAATGCATTTTACAGCGACATATTTTACAGTGAAATATCTCTCCCTGGGCATGTAGAATATTTGGTGGAAATATCATAAAATGCACATCTGCCTCATAAGAAAGTCAATGGTAATGCTCCTATTTACATGAGAGCAGTGAAGACCTGATCTTTGTCTAAAGGCAGAATCAAGCTCATAGGTATTTCTAGGAACCAGGTCCAAAATACCAAAATATTTTTGAATTTCTCTTAAACATGCTTTTGGTCCAAACGAGAAGAAACAGCAGATCATGTTCTGCACATTGCTGTTGAGATTCAGAAAATATCCTTCCCTTGATCTTTGTTTTTAAACAATTTTGATTCATCTGCAGCAGAACAACCATATTCACAAGAGCACTAGTGGTGCACCAGGAAAGACTAAATGATGGATTGACAAATAGTCCCAGTTTTCCTGTGCTACTTTCCTGTGAGGAGTTCCTCTTAGCCCTGTTTCCCTTCATCATCACCCCTATCCACATCCACCCTTTGCTGCTCAACTCTGTAACTATATTGAAAAACATGCACCCTGCATCTGAAAAATCTCTCAGTACCAGCATTTCTGTCATGACCCTCCTTGTCCATTTTGTCAGAGTTGGCTCAGGCATTGCCAAACATGCAGAAAAGCCAGACTCAGCACAAGCTGCTTTGACAAGAAGCCAAGGGCAAGTAAATATGAAGTGACGACAACCATCAGTCTTATCAACAGTGTAGCTGCCTTTAGAAAGTGTCCGTCCCAACCCTTAGGGCATCAAGGAAAGATACAACACATAGCATTTGAAAGAAATAAAGGAATAGGGCAAGAAAATAAATAGGAGATATTAATTTCATTGCTTAGTGTGTCTCCTGGCTGTTTTAGTAGTCAGTGACAGCAAAGGAAGAAAAGAAGACATTTGGAAGGATGGCAAAGAGTTTTAACTGTATTAACATGGGCGGATTCGCTTTGTGGTGAATGTCAAGTGTGGCTAAGGTACCTAGGTCTCCAAGGGGTTGCCGTGTTAGAACACTGTTGCTGTGATTAAAACAATGGAGAACAGCCAGAGGCTAATGGTTGGCACAGATTCTGCTCCAACTCCTCCCCTTCTATTTCACCCTCCATCCCTCTCTTCTCTGTGCCAGCTGTCAGTTTTGTCAGTCAGTGTGCTAATGATGCTCCCTTGCAGAGCATAGTGCACAGTGATACATCTGTCATGCCCAGATATCTCTCTATTCATATGAACGCAGTCCACACAGGGCCTAGTTTTGTACACTTGGTTTGTAAGCAGGAAAAGCAATTCTTGACCCATGAACATACACTTTTAGTGTGTATTAGTGCGTATTAGTATGTGTTGCTGTGGCTGGTTGTGGTTATTGGCACCACTTTCAAAGATCAAATGTTTGGTGCAAAACAACAAACTCATGATGTTTTACCAGTTCCTGCCACTCTGCAGACCCAGCAGAGTCCTCGGTTCTCATGGTCCAACCAAGACTTGGTCTGCCATTTCAGTTTGAAATACACTCAAACTACAACTAAAACAAGATTCTGGAAAAGCTTATGATACAACTAGAAAATAAAGCCAATGTAAAAGTCCTGAAAGTCTTTCCAAAGTGGCTACTTGAAGCTTTTCCTATAAGAATATAAACCCCATATCAATTTGGGGGCCGACATGCCTGAGTTCTAAATCTGATTTAAATGTGTCCACAGCTTGGAGGAAGAAAATGTATTTTGCCTCTTCAGTTTATCAATGAAAACTCAGGATTCTTTGAGAAGGAATATAAACATATCTGACAGCTGAGTGCAGGTATCACCTCAGCTACAACAGCCATGTATGGATGGGGCTTTTTTTTTTTTTTTTGGAGTTTTTGTTTCTTTTAAATATCTACTTTAATACCTGAAAGAAAAAACTGCCATTGACTGGTTTGCAGATAGGTTTTCCAACAGGCTGTCCTTGACTTGTTCTGCTCCATCTTTTGGTGGGTAAAAATCTATTTTTCACTTTTACGTTAACACCTAACTTGCAGGTATGTCTGTGTCATGTCTGTGCACACCACTTTAAGTTGCAACCAGCTTTAAGGGACTTGGTTCACCCCCCCCCCCCCCCCCACTCTCCCAGTGAACACATACTGTTTGTGCAAATGTACCCAATCAGTACAGCAATTTAAAACTTAAATCATTATGTCTTTGTTCAAAGTTTTTAACCACGTCTTTAATTTTCTCTTCAGTGTACAACTGAATTCATTTTTCACCGGATTCAGGTTCCTCCAGGGGGGTGGAGACTGGTGCAGGCAGATTTACAGGTGGAAAAATATTAAAAGTTGACTCAGGGTTTTCAGCTAGGATGGTGGTTCATTTATTACCAGGAAAGACCATCATGGTAACTTGAGTAAAACACAACCTGCATGGCATTTTCAGATCAATCCTGGGACAGTCATACGATCCTGACATGCTCAGATGTGCCCTGTAGCCAAGCAAAGTGAGAATCCTGTGTGTTCATATTTTGGTTCATCCTCAGATTATTAATAGTGTGAATGACACATGTTTAAAACCTGCTGCTCTTTAAAAATATTACTCCAATCATTTTTGTCTTGGATAGTGAAGAAATATACATCAGTTTTTCTCAGAACGCCCATTTACAGAAGAAAATCCCCTCTTTTCAGAGATATGGATGGATCGTGATTTGTGAATATTGACAGTGGAGAGGGAAACAGGTTGATGGGCGATCCAGATTCACTTTCAATGGGAGAGAGAGCGGTGTTCTGCATAGACATTAATGCTTGAGAAGTTCTTTTACTTTCACCTGGGGAAAACTGAACTGAACCCTGCAACACAAGCAGGGGCATGTCCAGATTTTTTAGACTGGGATGCCCCAACCAGGGCACTGACTGCAGCAGGGGAGCATGCATTATTTGACCCCCATTTAACTTTGAGCAGCTCCTCTTCCAAAGGTCTCTGCACAGCCTAATGCATGGGAGCATGTTTGGTTCACGCTAACAGTGTTTGACCAGTCAGCTTGCTCTATGATGAAGCTGAAGACAAAGAGAGAGTTGAGGGATACACATGAAGTAAAGATTTAACAGAACCTGACATGGTATGTAAGGTTGACAATGTGCTGACAGGACCTGTGAGATTGAGTGGAGATCTCTGGTCTCCTCCACTGGACTGACTCTCAGCTTGCTTTGTATTGCTTTCATGGCTTCCATTTATTCTGCCTATCTTCTAAAACTGAGACAACTGCTGTAATGCAGATGAGTGCAGCTGCATCTATTTTTAGGTTTTGCCTGATGAGTCGAAGCTTGTGTTTTCCCAGTGGCTTATAGATTTACTCGCACCTCTCTTCTCATATATTTCCTCTTTCCTCTTCTCCCATTTGTCTTCATGGCTCTCCTCGGGCCTCTCAAAAGGTCACCACCATTAGTGTTTGAATTCTCCATGGCTAAGTTATTCATTTGACCTTGTAGTATGGTTCTGCTCTTTTGGGTCCGTCACATGAGACTCTTGTTATGATTCAAGGGGCCAAAGGGCAAAATGGATTCCCTTTCAAATAGCATTTTTCCAACAACCCTGAACTTTCTTTGCCTTTAAGTGTATGCCAGAGAGCCCTGTACCTCCTGCATACAACATTAGAGCCATATCAGGATATCAAAGGCTGTAAGGTTGCAGGGAATGATGAATGGCTGTCAGGTGCTGAGGTCGGAGGGGTTGTGGTGATCACCCCAGGTTTGGCCCTGGAAGAGGAACACAAAGGGTTAAGTGGCTGTGGCAACTCAAAGCTGTAGCTTTGCAGGCCTGCATAGCCTCTGGCAGCAGCTCTGACATTGTTTCCCAGTATCACGAAGGGCCTCTGTGTTTTGGGCCTGAATCTCAGGCAGGCAACAGTTGAGGGAGGTGGAGACCAGGCTTAATTTCCTCCAGACCAGATGTGAGACTTAAGAAATGAACAAGCTGATGGTCTTCTTGGCTTCCTTCCTTTCTGCCTCCAGGCCTGCCGTCCTGGGGCAGCAGAAGCAGCTTTGAAGCAAGCTTGTCTGCCTGTCAGCCTGTGACAACATCAGTGCTGCCCCCTTGCCCCTCTCTACTGTCCCGCAAGGGTGCCCAGCCATCATGGATGTTACACGAGTCCAGCTTTAACACAAAAATAACCTTGGCCTAGGGGAGGAGTCAAATGTTGATAATTCAGACCTCCCAGTTACCCCTTCCCACTCCACCAAATCTCTACACAGTTCACTAACAAGTCATGTTGTGAATAGGGATGGGGGATGGAGAAAGAGGAGGGAACTCATAGGGAATACATAAAAGAGATGCTGTTACAAGCTGTCATCATCAAGCTAGTTCTAAAAGGTTCTCGGTCTCTGATGTGTGCAAGCTGCAGCACTCAGTGGGTTCCAGGATCAGTGGTTTCCTGCCTCTGGTGATGTCTCATGTCATCATAAAAGTTACTGTTAGTCTTGTGGAAAACAAAAAGAAAAGAAATGTGTCTCTCTCCTCTTGCTCTCCTTTCCTCTTCCCTGGGACAGCTTTCACCTGAAAGATTTTCCACATGCTGGTACTAAAGCTTCATAAGTGAATCACCAAGACAGAGCATAACACATTCCTGGACAGAGCATATCCCAACAAGTGTCTGAAGGCTTGGTTTGGTTTAGCTGGAGGTTAAAGTAAAAGGTCATCCAGTCTTTGCACACTGAGTCTGTTATTTTATTTTATTTTGCATCTGTTATTTTCACATGCTTTTTTTTTGGATCTGCAATCTGAGAAAAAAAAAAACAACACCAAAAAAAAAACATCAAGCAAAGACACCTTGCAGAAAATGATAAAAAAAAAAATGAAATCATTGAGTCGTGATTGAGCAATTGATCCTCTGCCTTGACTGTTAGTATATTTTGAAATAGTTGCACAACACAAACAACACACTCACTCACACACACAGACACACATACACACATAAGCAGGCATACAGACACACCCACCTGACACAATAGACAAAAGTCATCGTCTACACACGGCTTGAAATGACAGAAAATGTGTAAGCCCATCTCAGCAGACATTTTTGTCATTGATAATTTAATCTGCCGGATAAATTAAATGATGATGAGGTCGTTACAAGTAGCCTATGGTGTCTCTGAATAGTTAAACAACCCTCGAAACGACCTGGATAGATAAAAAAAAAAGCAAAAAAAAAAAAAAAAAATCAGACGCAGTTTGCAAAGACCTGAAGGGTTATGGTTAGTTAGAGTTAGGGTTAGGGTTAGTAACTCTGTAGTTTCTCAATAATTGATTTTGAACATATTGAAGTGTCTTAATACGTTGTTTCAGGTTATCATAATCTTCAATGTTTCGATGCTTTTTAAATAAAAATCAGCCTTCTATAAATACTCAGACTCTTCCAAATCATCAGAGTTGTGCTAGCATTGATTTGGAAAAAAGTCAGTCACTCTGCACCAGAAAACCTGCACGCTTCCTCTTCTGCTGTTCTCAAACTGACACAGCATCTATAAATAGGCTCACAAACACACTCCTCCATTCTCTCTCCCACTTTTTTTTTTCTCCTTCTGCCTCTCACTCTCTCCTGCTACCCCATTTGCCAGACAGGGGCTTGGTACCCACAGAATTCAATTTGAGGTCTAATTCCATATCACAAACATGTTTAAAGCTGTGTTTGTGGAGCACAGCACAAACAAGCAAGGACACAGTCTCAGTGTGGCTCCTCCTGCTACCTCATTATAACTTTGCCCTCAAGTAACAGATTTGTCCTTAATTGTTGAGTTGTCCTAATTGACTTTAGCTTATTTATGGATTAGATTAATTTTACCCTCTTTCCTAATTGAACTATAACTTTCATATGTTCCCCTCTCTGACTGGGTCACCGGGAACTGCTGCTTAATGCTGTGGAAGCTCTTGCACAATATCATTCAGCCATGTACAGCAGCCATATAAGAAATAAATCCAGTAAGAGTGGTTTGTAGTAAAGAAAAACAATAGCAACACCAGTGCAGGAGTAAACAGCATAAGCATCCATTTCTCAGGCTGATGGAGTGTAGCGCCTTGGGGATGCTAGTCGATCAAGGGACATTTTGGTTCTTAGAGTGTTTGTGTTGGTGCCACTGCTGTACTTTTTACTTAGCTCACTGGCTCTGATGTACTGAGGATATATGAAAGAAAATATAGGAAAGTAGAAAAGGAAGGGACTCAAGTGGAATCAGTTCAGCTCTAAAAACATCTGATAAGCAATGTTTGTGGACCCTACGATACCTAACGAACCATTGCATCACCAGAGACAGGATGAGTTGGTGTGATGATAGATTAGGACAGGCCTTAGAAAATGTGTGCAAGAAGACAAAGCAGTTTATTTTCTCTCTTGTCTTGGATTAGACCTTTTTTTTCTTTCTTTTGTTTTGTTGTGTTTTTCACTTCTGGGTATGATTGTTCTACACACCTGTAGCACAACAAGCTTTGGGTATTTATGCAATGCTTAAGTCAATACTGTTCCAAGAAAAATGAGTCTGCTCAAAGATTGTGGGTCAACCATAAATCAACCGCAGAAATCAGCCTAGTATCATCTTCACCAACAAATTCTTTCTGACTCCAAACAAGTTATAAACTGGATTTTAGATCTTGGATGGAAGAAATATAAGAGCTATTTTTCATACAAATCTGCTCATGTAATTTATGGATTTATTTAGGGATGAATTTGGACAGGGTCGCTGGGGTTAAATCTCCCCAAGTTACGGCTGAAGCTCTCTTCTGTGTGCCAGAAAATTCTGGAATAAAACCGGAGCTTACTCTTTTTTATTATTTCTCAATGAATGGCCTTCCATAACCTCTCAGCTAAATGAATTGTTGTATCTAATGTGTGTATATCTGTAACTTGACTTCTATGCGTGTGGTTGTTTTATATTGGAGCTGCTGTGATGGGTGAAAAATGCAGGACTTTGTCTAACAACATTTACTAATCATCAGCAATATCATTATCCTCATCAAAACAATCATCGTTTATTGATGCTCCAATATTTTGCAAAATTATTCATGAGACAAGTTTATAAAATTGTCCTTTTTCTTTGTGGCATGTTTGTTTTACTTGACTTATAGATAGATTTGTCTTCTCTCATGCTTATAGAAAGCATGAGGCATAGCTGCTACTGTCATGGGGAGAGTTGTAGGAGGTGATGCCAACAAATGCTGCCCTGATAACAGGGCATTTTATTTTTCAAGAGACACTTTTTTTTTATTGCTGGTCAGTGTTACTTAAGTGTGATGTAAAAATAAAAGCTGTTGAAAAGAAAGGGATGATGCAAAGGTCATGCTTTACAGTGGAGCACTGCAAAAACTGAAGTCTAAACGTGATACTGTCTTATAAGTCAGAACTGTTATTACTCGGTTAACATGAATCAAGTTCACCTGATAAGTTTAGACAAAGGTCTTATTTCAAAGGTAATGCAAAATATCTTAGTGGGGAAAGGAAACATTACTTGTTTAGTTTCTTGTATTAAAACATTATTTTTATTTCTAGAAATTTGATGAGACAGTTTTTCATTCATCAGTGGAAATTTTTTTTCCTTTTTTTATTAAATTCAAGCTTGTTCTTCATCTTGAAATAAGACATTTCCTTGATTTGTCAGGTAAATTTGACTCATTTTAAGTCCAAGATGATCATTTTTACTAAAGAAAAGACACAAACACTTAGATTTCATTTTTTTAAGTTTACTTTTCTAATATAGGTACTACCCCAAAAAATTAGAATATCAAGTAAAAGTTGTTTTATTTTGGCAATTTAACATAAAAGATAAAACCAACAAATTTTATTGAGGCATTACACGCAAATTGACATATCTCAAGCAGTTCCTTGTTGTTACTTTGCTGATTAAGATTTTCAGCTTATTAAAACCACAAACCCACAAACTCAGAAAATTAGAATACTGTGAAAAACTTCGGTTTTGTAGGTTCAAAGAGTCAAATTCTAGTCAGGCAAGTTATCCTAAACACCTGCAAAAGGGTCCTGAGCCTTTAAAAAGTCTGTCTTGGGTTGGCTCAGAGGAGTTCAGACATGGGGAAGACTTCTGATCTGACAGTTGTGCAGAAAACTATCATTGACTCCCTCCACAAGGTGGGAAAAACACACTTGAACCCCATTGAAAATCTGAGGGGCATTGTCAAGAGAAAACTGTACGGGAAGAGACCAAACAATAAAGAAGAGCTAAAGGCCACAATTGAAGCTTGCTGGTCTTCCATAACCCCTGAGATATACCACAAACTGGTAGCCTCCATGACACGCCGGATAAAGGCAGTTATTCGGGCAAACGGGGCCCAACCAAGTACTAAATACAGGTGCAAGAGTTTAGTTTTGGAGGCCTCACATTTTGTATTTAAAATCCTTTTTTACATTGACTTTATGTAATATTCTAATTTTCTGAGCTTTTGAATTTGAGATTTTTTTAAGCTGCAAAACCTGATCAGCAAAATCCAAAGAAATAAAAACTTGAAATTGCAGTTGAACTTGAAGTTGACTTGCATATTATTTGTTTATATAATATGTTGAATTCACATTTTAAGTTTAATTGCAGAAATACAACAACCTTTTCAGGATATTCTAATTTTCTGGGTAGTACCTGTACATATTAAGATGCACTGTTTTATCAATAAATATGACCTCTTTTCTGTATTCTTACTCAAAAGAGTACTTATAACCCAAATGATGGAATTGTTTTCACAAAGCATCCTAAGGCTAAAATTTGCTTTTAGTGATGTCATTCTTAGAGAAATCCATGAATTCCTCAAATTTTAAGAAATTATTTAGTTTTCCGTTAAATAAAGGTTATTCACTAAGTGTCTTAGGCCTTCAGAGCATTCCTAAGGAAAAAAAAAAAAAAAAAAAGAGGGAGGACTTTTAAGTAGATTAAGAGTGGCCAGTGATATTGGTGTTGGACTTTTCCTAAACACAGTCTGCCATCTGTGATTGCTGATTTGTTGCTGATCCAACCCCTTAACAGTCCAGTAAATGAGTATACAGAAGTCTTTAACATGCATTCAATTATTATCGCTCATGGAGAGGGAACGATGCGTTCACTTGCTTGGCAGTGTGCTCTCGAGTCTGCCTCTTCCCTTGTGCCATGATCCTGGGATCCAGTTTCCCTCTTTTATTCTCCTCCACAAATTGAGCCAATAGCAGACTCTGCTCTTATGTCCATTTGGGCTTTTTTTTTAAATCCATTTTGTTCATTGTTTTGGTCATTCTGCCCAAATCAAACTGCTTTTTATAAGAATGCCAGCAATCAAGGAAACTGCTGACAACTCAGTCTGCATCCACCGTTCATTTAATCATTTAATCATTTAATCAAATACATTAAGTAGTAAAACTGAATGTGAATGAGGTACGTTCAAACATTTCAAATCTGATGAGTTTCATCATCATGAGATCAAATTAATGTCCCAATCACATATTTCTTAATACAGTCCAACTTAAATGAGCACTTGATTTTACTGTCCGTTCATTACTAGAAGGGCAAAGCACTTTTTTTTCTCTTTTTGTAACAGCCAATCAGAGCTTCTAGAAGACTGCGTCGTACTTAGCAATGGGGTCATCCAAACCTCCTCATTCAGATCAAAGTTTCTGTCGCCCTCCTTGCTCAGAGTCGCTCTCAGAAACGTCCTGAAACACTCTTAAACTTAGACTCCTTGCTGGGATTTGTAAAGATTTGTAAATACAGCCCCTAGAGTTTTAGTTATAACTATGAATATAGTTTGCATCTGATAAGAACCGGAATTACTGGCACCAGACTTGGGTTTCTGTTGGGCTCTCAAGAACCTCAACAACTATATTTGTTTAAAGAATGCTGGCAATGTCGGAATCAGAAGTCTAAGGCAAGGAAAAACTCAATCTGGATCCTTTCCTTGACATATATCGAGTCAGATCAGTCTCAAAATTCACAAATGCACACACAAATTCACAAATACACAGAAGGATTCACAAATGTGTTACTGACTCACATACGAATATATATTGTTTTACACCAATTTAAAAAAAAAAATCACAAATAAAACAACAAAATTCACAAAGTTATTTCTGATTCACACACAAATGTTTATTGTTTCATTTATATTTAATACAAATTCACAAATATACGCCGCATTTACGAGCAGCTTTTCATTTGTGAACCTCGCTGCATTTGTTTGTGGATTTTTGAGACTCCCCTGACATGCTTAGATTCACAAATGCATTTTTTTCAACAAGGAAATGTCTGTAGCCAATCAGATGTCTCTCCCCAGTTCAGCCAATCAGAGTAGCGTAGATTTGAGAGTGTGTTTTAATCAAGCGGCAACCTCCGGTCTGAAAACATGAGACAATGCCGAAGTTCTAAAGTCTGCTGTTCCTTTAGTGTCTGCTTGAGGCTGGCTTTGGAAATACCAAAAGTCGAGTACACACAAGGCCAAAATAAGCACATCTACAGCCTGGTTCAAAGAATGTCTCCTGTCTGAATCGCTAATTTCACTATTGGCACGCACTGTACAGGAGTAGAATTTTTTTCTAACTCGGCAATTTAGACAATATTAAGATCCCCAGTTCGTCCAATTGTGGGGCACAGCTCAACTCACGTGATTGCCGGGTGCCCTATGGTTGTTACTGTGAAGACTCAAAGCTCGCCTCATTTCCAAAATGGCCACGCCGGCCGTTTTGCTTCAAAAGTCTGTTTCAGAAACAGACGGGTGACGTCGCGGAGACTATGTCCATTAATTATACAGTCTATGGTTTTAATGTGATCGCTTTAGCGTTCAGCTGCGCATACTGAAGTACTAACAACAGCATGGATATCACTGGGAAACCACAACTAAAATCTGATCATAAGCTGTATACATTTTTAAACACATTTTGGTATTGTATTAGAGATTATTCAAATGTTTCTCACATCTGTATGCTGTGGTGATATGATGATATTATTAGGCTGCATTGTGTTCAAGTCCGATGATTGACAGCTGCCATTCTCGGCAGTATTTTTCTATATACAGTTTATGTTATCAATCGCTGAAGCTCACGCCTGATCAGCCCGTTCCTATACTTTGTTGTTTTTGTATGGCATTCAAATGAAGTTATCTCATGCTAAAAAAAAAAACAAAAAAAAACAGTCATAGCCCTATGTGATTGTATCTTGAAGCCGTGACGCACAGATGCCCCCAAATCTCACAAGAGTTGAATGTTAATAAATCACATTTACCAAATTAAGAAAGGTTTCATCCTCATCCACAGTGAGTACTTAGCATAGACTGTATAATCAATGGACGTAGTCTCTGCGACGTCACCCATCTGTTCCTGAAACGGACTTTTGAAGCCAAATGGCCGGTGCGGCCTCCACAGTAACAACCATAGGACGCTCCACCGTCACGTGATCTGAACTGTGCCTCTGATTGGACAAACTGGCGAGCTTGATATTGTGGAAACTGCAGAATTAGAAAAAAAATCACCCTCCGTACAGTGCGTGCCGTTAGTGAAATTAGTGATTCAGACGGGAGACATTCTTTGTACCAGGCTGTAAATGTGCTTATTTTGGTCGTGAAAACAGCTGTTTTTGGCTTGGTGTGTTTATGACTTCCGGTACTTCTGGAGCCAGCCTCAAGCAGACACTCGAGGAACAGCAGACTTTAGCACTTCCGCATTGCCTCATATTTTCAGACTGGAGGTTGCTGCTTGGTACTTAGGCATCACTGAGTCACAGTTTCATACCTGAGAGCAAGAGGAGGCATCCTCTTTGACGACTCAGCTACAACCGCTCCTTTTGCTCCTCCTTCCATGTTTCAATATCTCATCTCCCCCTATATGCTAATATCTCTTTGGGGCAACCTTGGGTTTTGAAGAATGAAGCCAATATTGAAGTGCTTAAAATGGAAGTTACTTAAGGGTCCCCTTGAGACTGGCTGCAGAAGTAGAGGAGACTCCATTAGCATCCATGTGAACATGTTCTCTTTGACAGCAAAAAGCTACAAAAGAAACGATTTGATCTGAATATCCTATCGCTGTGTTTACACTGGAGCGTGACTGTATGTGTGTGTGTGTGAGAGAGAGGGAGAGAGAGAGAGAGAGAGTATCAACCCCTGTAATGTGACCGCCCTTTCCTTCTTTCTGCTCTCTGTTTGAATGACTGAATTAAACTGGGATGAATTACTAATGTAATTCATTGTCGCACTTGGTTTTACAATTACGTACACCTTCACTATTCCACACTTAGAGTCTGTCCCTGTGAGTAAAGACCTGCCATGCTAAGAAGCGTCCCAAAGTTTTACTGCCGCTAGGAGGAGAGAGAATTGAGGAGAGAGGAGGTAAATCTGCAGAACAGTGAGGAAGGATACATGAAAGCAGCCTTCAAAGCAGTCATTTCACTGACAAGCATGCCCCTCTATTAAACATCAGTCACTACTGCCCTGCTGGGAGTTTGAAACTGCAGAATTGAAACTTGACAATACCACTAAAGTTTGACAACAGGAAAAGGGCAGAGTTCAAAAACAAAACAGTTCCCAGCTGTACCAGATAAGCTGGGATTTAAGTATTAAACAAAAGTGTTAAGAATGAAATACTGAACTTTTATCAAATCTATAAAAACAAGTATCACTGCTGAGCATTACATTTAGTCTTCGTTTGATTGACCACCCAGCTAAACACTTCCAGGCCTAGTCTAAAAGCACTTGTTTAAATGAGGTATTTCCCTCTTATCTTCAGTTGTCTCTCCAGCCAAAAGATGTTATGATGAGAATTGAAATCTCAGAGTCAAAGAAACTAAAGCAATTTCAACTGGTAAGAAATACTTGCTACATTTGTCATCATAAGGCTGAGTATTAATGAGTCCTGGGTTGAAAAAGTCTTACGCCATTGGAAAAAAAGAAACATGCACTGATATGATATGTTGAGTCTTTACAGATATGTTTTGAAGGAATTGCGGGCACTTTACTTCAGCCTGTCTTCAGATGCTCTGCTGCAGTGTGTCATTTGCTTCTGTTAGTTCTATAAACATGCTATTTTAGTGCCTGTGTGTGTGTGTGTGTGTGTGTGTGTGTGTGTGTGTGTGTGTGTGTGTGTGTGTGTGTGTGTGTGTGTGTGTGTGTCTATAGGTTCATGATTGTGAGGAGACCAGGTTGAGACGTGTTGGTGATAAAAATGTCGCATCTCTCCTTGGGGCTGTCAGCCTGTTACCAGGTGTCACTTCAACTACTCTCACCCACCTGCCTCAAGCCTCTGCCAAGACCACTGCAACACACACACACACACACACACACACACACACACACACACACACACACACACACACACACACACACACACACCAATACACACCAAAACTGCAAACAAGATTGAGATTAGTGCACAGTCAAGGCTAAAATGAAAAGTAAGTGGGAGGGTTAGATAAAAAAAAGTTAAATAATAATAATAATTATTATTATATATATTATTATTATTATAATGTAATATAATAATAATAAAGTTAGATAAAAGAACATCCACACACACATTTTCTAAACATTTACCCTTTGTCTTATGGCCCTAAATGCTGTCTACACTTTGATGAACCTAGTACATAAAGACAAAAAAGTTATAGTTAATACTTCTAGTTATGCCACCAAACCAAACTCAGTGTTCAAGTCCAAGTCCAGTCCAACCCAAGTCCCATTTATCCGTTACACTATGACGGATATTAAGAGGGATGATTCTTGACCTCAAAAAGATGACTTTATGAATCAGGACTGACTATCAGGAATCTTTGGGAAGCGTAACATAATTTTTCATGCATTTTTTTCTGGATAAAAACTAATTTTCCCATGAGTACTAGCACCCACTGTCATGCGGATGTGCAAATTAATGGAGTTCGGATCTTCTTTTTAACTCTACTTTACCTTTGTTCAACCTTTTACAGGATACAAAGTGATGAGGTAAAGTATTTATTTATTTATAGTCACGTAGTGCTAATGCTTTAAAATGTGACAACAAGCAAACTCTAAAAAGTCATTAGTACCGTACTTTAGTGTCAGGCTCTGAGAAGTGTCTGTAAAGTGAAACAGTGAATCCTGGTTATGTCCTACTGTAGCTCATCTACCAACTCCAACCTCACCAATCAGAGCTAACGTAACCTCACTCTTCATTTTATTGACAGACTCTCAAGTTTGATCAGATCACTGCAGAATAACTGCTGCATGTGGGTTGGAATGAACATTATTACAAACAGATTAACCCATGTTTAGCCTGTAGCTCATATTTTAGCCTTTAGTCTGCATTTTAGCCTTTAGCTTGTTTTATAGCCCACGCTCTATCACTCTCCTGTTTAGCTTTCTTCTGCTCTGACCTTTTTCTTTTTCACAGTTCAGCTCCAGTGTCCACCATTGCTTCAAAGTAAATTCAAGAAAATATTTTCAGCAGAGAAAAACACAGATACCTCTTCTCAGGCCTAAACTTTGTTGGCCAACATGGCATTGTCAAAGGGACATGCCTTAAATCAATCCGGTCATGGACAACCCAGACAAGGAAACTGAGAAATAGCATTTAGAAATCACCTAATTTGGTGCCAATGATCTCATTTTAGATCTTAGATTACAATTAGAATAGAATAGAAAATAATTTTATTTGTCATTGCAACGAGTACAACGAAATTACAAGTCGGCTGTCGGTGGTTTTAAGACTGCCTATACGTCTGTTTTCAAGGCACTGGCTAGGAGAGCAGTTAGCCGCAGCTGCTGTGAGCGCCGCCATCTTGAATATTATTAGGCATGTACATAGAAGTGAGTCTTTTTTAAGATCATTTAGAAAGTCTTCTCAGGAACTTTAACAAAGCGAGCCACTTGAGATGCATACTCTGACATTAACTTAACTTAAACAACAGTCCAAGTAACTTTAGTATCTCTCTTATTTTGAGGCATTCATCCTGGACATACTCCTACTGCAGTTTCAGCCTGTGTCCCTCTTTATGTGGTGGTCCTATTTTCACTGTTCATGCTTGCAATCACTTTGAAGTCTTTGAAACCAAAATGCACTGTTTGTAATGTGTCTCTTTGCTCTGGAAAGAACTGTTGCTGAACAAGGGGGCATATGAGTGCAAATGCCCACTTCAAGTGAGTAATTTTTTAGCTGATACTCTAGATGTTTTTATCATCAATCAATCAATCAATCTTTATTTATATAGCGCCAATTCATAACAAACGTTATCTCAAGACGCTTTCCAAGCGTTAACAGGTCTAGACCTGTAAATGATAATAAACTTTTATTAACAGAAACCCAACATCAAGACTAGATAAGAAGTTTGATCTCATCTTAACCCACCATGAGTACAGCACTTTGCAATATTAAGCAAGTTACAATGGCAAGGAAAAACTTCCCTTTAACGGGCAGAAACCTCGGACAGAACCAGACTCATGTTAGACAGACATCTGAGGAGACTGTGTTGGGATTAGAGAAAGAGAGAGAAGGGGGGAGGGGGATAGGCAGAGAGACAAAGACACAGGGAGACATAAACACAGAGTCCATATTTCTGTGTTGTTGTGTCATAAAAGCCCGAAGGTGAAGAGAGAGAGAGAGAGAGAAATGTTGTCTGTGTTGTCAAAAAGACTGATTTGAAACAGCTGCAGGAAGTGTTGAATCTACATCATCAGCAAAGAGTGGCAATGATAAATTAGCATTGCATGCATGGACAGACAGATTCAACATTCAAAAGACTTACTGATCAAAAATGTGCAGGTGTAAGGAGAGACCCCCCCCCCCCCCCCCCCCCCAAAAAAAAAAAAAAAAAAAAAAAAGCTTGTTTGTCTCTTCTCTTGGGATAAGTAGAGGATTCCTTCTCAGCCTCCATTGGGAAGAAGCAGACAGTCGTGTTGTCTGCTACCTATCCCATATTTTTCAGTTTTCTCACAGCAAAGACAGTAGCAGCCTGCTAGAATCCATATAAATACAAAGGTTTTGGGTTGAAGACAGTCTAAAAATATTCAGTTTGCATGGAAATATTGAAGAAAAACACTCTAGTATTTGTGTCTAGAGTACAGAGAGGCTGAAGAATGAAAGAAATGAGGCTGTAGAGAGGGAAAGGTAGAAACTCGAAATGTCGACTTCGTTATTGTGAGCTAATTCAGCTTTGGAAAATAATGTACTAATTGGACTTTGAGCTGATGGCGGTATGCCAAAACTGACAGGCATCAATGGTACCTGAAACGCATAGTAATACCGATTTAACTTCTCTTTTTCAGGGAGATCTCAGCACACTTTTATCAATACTTTAAACTTATTGAGCAAGAAATGAAGTACTAACATAATTGTGAAACATCTAATCTCTGCAACAAAATATTTTTCTTCTCATAACTCTGAACAATATGCTCCAGTATGGACTGAGATTTGTGCCACTACGAACTGAATTTGAATTATTGTTATAAAATTAAATTTAAACTCCAAGATTATTCAACTTTTTATATTCCAGAAATTCAAAAGTACAAAAGTTAAATCCAGAGTTGTTTTATCCTTCATCTGATTGCTTTGATGACAGTTGTTGCTAATTTAAAAGTGTAACTTCATTGGAGTTTTCTTTTGTTTATTGGATTAAAAAAATAATCAGTGCAGGACTTCTTCACTGTGGCAGAGGACATCAGTAGTAGGGATGAGCGAGTACACCATTATCTGTATCTGTTTACCCATCTATATTATCCGTATCCGTACTCGTATGGGCGGGGCCTCACCAGAAGTGGGCGTGTTCTGCCCGGAAATGGGCGGGGCACTGAGCACAGTGTTTCTGTTTCTTTCTCACCAGCCAAACTAAAGTGACGCAGCCAGTTAAAAAAAAAAAAAAAAAAAAAAAAGCGACACCAGGAGTTTACAGCTTTAAGCCTTCAAATGCGTTGCGTGGACGTTGCAAAACAGTTAATCAAGTAACTTTAAATATAAAAAAAGAACTAAAGAGATTAGAGATAACGAAAACCTTAAAAAAACGGTCCTGAATTGAAGCAAGAGGCACTGACCAGCGTGACACGAGCCGTTTTCAGCCCCATCTTGTCACATGCATCGCGTATGACAGGAAATAAGTTCAAGAAGTAACTTTAAATACCAAACAAACCTCAATAGAGACGAGCAGAAGAAAACTAAGTGAGTAGTACAGAGATTAGAGCAACGTAAACTACAGTCAACTCAAGCAAGCAAGAGAAGTAGTCGCTGTCACTTGCTGCCTGTCTGTGTGTGTGTGAAAGAGGAGAGCAGGCACCTCCTCGCTGCAGCATGTGGGTGCAGGGAGGGGGGTGTGCTGTGTGTGACTGGCCGATCACAGAGCATGAAGAGTGACGACAGTAGTTATTGCTACCCAATGAGGATTCTTTTAGTACGGATACGAATAATCCTAACAAAAAACTCGTGCTGTACTCGGACTCGGCAAAAATGCATTATCCGTAACGAGTACTCGTTTGAAACGAATATCCGGCTCATCCCTAATCAGTAGTGTATATTGGTACATGGGGCAGGACTCAGTGATGGGCGGGGCTGTAGGTGGGGCTGTGTGTGGTGCTTATTGGTAACGTGATGTTTACAACATATCCAAAAAATATGTCACCTGACATCATATCTGATATGGTAGGTGACTAATCCGAGGGTGGTGTCAAATCTGATGAGAGGTGTGTCTTTTTAAATTTTCCCAAGGACCTCCCTGTGGGTGTATTAAATAAAGCAGGCCTATATAAGTGTGTTTGTTCATTTTATCCATGTATTCTGGTGGTTGGGATTGCTTCACTTGAGTTTGTGTTCTTTTCACATATATGATATGCTTTGTGTGACTGGTGAAAAAGAAAAAGAAAAGGTTTATATATATATATATATATATATATATATATATATATATATATATATATATATATATATATATATATATATATATATATATATATATATATATATATGTTAGAAACCTTAAGAAGAATACTCTCTCTGTTTGAAACAGAGAGAGTAAAAAAAAATAATCTTGCCTTAACTTAAAGAACTAAGAAGAAGAAGCAATCCAAAGAAACGAAAGCGTGTTTTAAGGTGGAACTGTAAGAAAAGCTGTAGGTCTGTAGCAAAATGTTAGGTCAAATGTGTAAAAGCTTAAAAAATATCGTGCAGGGAAATGATAGAAATTGTGAATAATAAAAAAGGACTGCTCGGGTTAACAAATAAAAATAGCAAAGTGACTTGAAAGTCATTTGAAGGTAAGAAACCAAAGTCTATTTGTGTTCGATCTCAGTTAGAACAGAGGTAATCATGCAGCTTTTAGAGTCATACAGAAAACACAGTCAATGTGAGACACACCAAAAGCTTACTCTTTATTGAGTGAAAAGCTTGGTGGGGGTCATCATGCCTTGTCAGTGGTCAAAGACTGACTTACTCTGAGGGGTAGCTAACAGTGCGCTGATTGGCCAGTTGGGCAGGAGTCATCTATAGTAGCCAACAGAATTTCTCTCCACAGGGTACACTGGGCTGTGTCTGTTGAGGACACTGTATATGGGGGCGACTGTGGTCAGTGGTAGAGTTGTCGTCTCAATCGTAAGGTCGAGGGTTCGATTCCCAGCTCCTGCAGTTACATGCCGAAGTGTCCTTGAGCAAGACACTGAACCCCCAATTGCTCCCACTGTTGGTCAGTGGGGTATGAATGGGTATGAATGTGTTAGTTAAAAAAAAACTGATGGTCTATGATAGATAGATCTTTCTACCATCAATGTGTGAATGTGGATGGGTGAATGAGATTAGCAGTGTAAAGCGCTTTGAGTGCTCAGAATGACTAGAAAAGCGCTATATAAGTACTGGTCCATTCCATTTACCATTCCATATATAGAAGGGTTATTGAGACAACATCCTCTCTCTCTTGGTATAAACCACTTGTGAACCAGCTTGTCTTGACGACGTATTGAAACATTATGTCATCTCAGGGTAAGTACATTATTTTTCTGTTTCATCTGTTTTCATAAATAATGGAAATTTTTATTTTTTTTAAGTTACTATTTTCCAAGTAAAACAAGTCTGCAATATTATTAAAGGTTTTTCTTTATTAGGAGCTGCAAACTGTGTGGACTATCAGAATCAGAATCAGAATAAGAAATACTTTATTTAACCCGGGGGAAATTGCATTTCAGTTACATCCCATCCAAGAAACATTGAAACACAAAGACATAAACATGGGGGACAGGAACAGGAGCACTATGGGGCAGCCAACGTGCACAGCGCGGCGCCCTGTTTCCTCACTTGGGCACCTGCGCATCAACCCACAGCGGGCTGTACCGTGACGAGGGAGGGAGGAGGGTAGGAGTCAGAAGGCTTTGAGTTTATCAGCAGGGCAAACACCAGGACATTGAAAATATACCTCCTCCAAATCAAACAGGTAGGATTTTCAGACATTATTTGGGATGTATGTTAAAGGATCTTTTAACCCCTAAAAAAGTTTTCTCCCCTTTCTTTTGTTTTCAACTATTAGGCACTGCAAGAGTCCCAAAAGAAGAAGTTGATTCAAATCTGAAATGTGTTTTACAACTGCGTGAGCTAGCAGGAGCATTTATGCACAAATCTACACACAAATTTACATAGATTTCATGAATGAGACCCATTCTTTTGCAGTTGTTGAATCTAAGTGATCTTTCTGAGTTGAATTTTAGTAGTGGTGAAGGGCAGTTTTTAGATCCTGAGGAGTGAATCAGGATCTGGTTACTCTAATTACTTGATTTGTTTTCAGTCAATTCAGAAAAGTTGGATGATTCAAGGTTATCACTAAATAACCTTCTTTCCAGCTTGAATAATCGGGTTAGTCAAGTTGCTGACAGCAACCGAGGGCTGTGTCCATTGAAGAGACACAAAACTCCTTCTGTTTCTCAAATCAGTTGTATAACCCTTTTTGAGTAATGCTTCATAGCCATCTGTATTTTTTATACTACCTGTATTGCTTTTTTGTTTTTCTTTAATTACTTTGGCTTTTTTGAATCATCCTTTTACATCTTGATCTGTAGATTTTTGGTGTTCTTTAAACATGGCCCAGCCTCCTCGTAAGAAGGTCAAATAAAGTGATGCATCTGATAATTTCACTTCTATGGGTGGTCTTTTTGCCATAGAATCAGAGACACAAGAACTGCCTATTGTCTTATCTCCATTGTCTGCTACTCCTGAAGTCTCCAATGTCATACAGCAAGCTTTTAATCAAGCTATGTGTGCAGATGTGGATCTCTCTTCAGAATTTTTTACAACTACAACAACAGGGCTATCTTAAATGCTAACGATGAGTACGACACTGATTTCTTCTTAGATAATATTTCAAAAGCCACTCAGTGTAACAACACATTGCTGACAAACGATGACTTGGAATTGATAGTTTCTGTTGCACAAGGAAGAAGTGGGGGTAGTAATCCTCCAAAGTTGGGTAAAGTCTTTTATAATGAAATATTATCCACAAAAGGTAGCCATCTGTTTATAACTGACAATGTTAGTGAAAACATTCTTTGTTTCTCTCTGTGTCTTGCACATTTCGTCAGTCCTGAGATGTCTCCCAAAGAAAAACTGGAATATGCAATACAGCTGCACTCTGCTGTAGTGTGTGACCATTTGCATTAAGTCTCACTGTTGGATGTAGGTAAATTTGAGAGACACATGGATGTCAAAATCATAGTCTTTCATGATACGGCGACACGTAAACATCTCCAGTGTTTTGAAACACATGAAAAACGTAACCCTAGGACAATCTGGCTTTATCTTCACAATGATCATTATTTTGTGATTGAGAATTCAAAAGTGTTTTTTGGTGCACCATACACTCACCGGGCACTTTATTAGGCAGACCGATCCAACTGCTTGTTAACGCAAATTTCTAATCAGTCAATCACATGGCAGCAACTCAATGTATTTAGGCATGTAGACATGGTTAAGACGATCTGCTGCCGTTCAAACCGAGCATCAGAATGGGGAAGAAAGGTGATTTCAGTGACTTTTAATGTGGCATGGTTGTTGGTGCCAGACGGGCTGGTCTGAGTATTTCAGAAACTGCTGATCTACTGGGATTTTCCTGCACAACCATCTCTAGGGTTTACAGAGAATGGTCCGAAAAAGAGAAAATATCCAGTGAGCAGCAGTTCTGTGGGTGAAAATGCCTTGTTGATCCCAGAGGTCAGAGGAGAATGGCCAGACTGGTTCCAGCTGATAGAATGGCAACAGTTACTCAAATAACCACTCGTTACAACTGAGGTATGCAAAAGAGCATCTCTGAATGCACAACACGTCGAACCTTGAGGCAGATGGGCTACAGCAGCAGAAGACCACACCAGGTGTCACTCCTGTCAGCTAAGAACAGGAAACTGAGGCTACAATTCACACAAGCTCACCAAAATTGGACAATAGAAGATTGGAAAAACGCTGCCTGGTCTGATGAGTCTTGATTTCTGCTGCGACATTCAGATGATAGGATCAGAATTTGGTGTCAACAACATAAATGCATGGATCCATCCTGCCTTTTATCAACGGTTCAGGCTGGTGGTGGTGGTAGTGTAATATTGTGAGGGATATTTTCTTGGCACACTTTTGGCCCCTTAGTACCAATTGAGCATCATGTCAACACCACAGCCTACCTGAGTATTGTTGCAGACTATGTCCATCCCTTTATGACCACAGTGTACCCATCTTCTGATGGCTACTTCCAGCAGGATAACGCTCCATGTCATAAAGCTGGAATCATCTCAGACTGGTTTCTTGAACATGTCAATAAGTTCACTGTACTCAAATGGCCTCCACAGTTACCAGATCTCAATCCAATAGAGCACCTTTGGGATGTGGTGGAACGGGAGATTCACATCATGGATGTGCAGCCAACAAATCTGCAGCAACTGCATGATGCTATCATGTCAATATGGACCAAACTCTCTGAGGAATGTTTCCAGTACTTTGTTGAATCTATGCCACGAAGGATTAAGGCAGTTCTGAAGGCAAAAAGAGGTCCAACCCGGTACTGGCAAGGTGAACCTAATAAAGTGGCTGGTGAGTGTATGTGTGCTCATTTTGCTACTACATAATTGTGAAAGGTGTTGTAATGTGTGCTCCATACCAATATACATTACTGATATCTATGCTGAGGCTAAACTGTAGAGAGCTGATTCTCCCTGTAGGTTGAAAGTGATTTTAAAGCAAATAATTCCAATTTCAAAATATTTAATTTAATTTTGGATCCTGTTTGTTCAAATGCAATATAATAATTCAGATTCAGTTTCTGATGGCAAAAATCTCAGTCCATACTCCAGTGACGTGGTGCAATGAATAAGAATGGTTTGGAAGAGGACCTAAGCTTTAGACAGCCTCTCAACCTGTGTGTTCCTTATTCATACAAGCCTAGTAACCTGCACATCACACAACAGGTGCTGGACGCTATCCGTGAGAGCCCTTTCTGCTACATTCAACTGGACGAGTACACTTATGTTGCTAACTGTGCACAGCTAATGGTGTATGTACGCTTTATTAAAGAGCTTGGTGTCCAGGAGGAGTTTCTATTTTGCCATCCTTTGCCATGTCGCACTACAGCTGCAGAAATTTTCAAGGCTTTGAATCACTGCATTCAGGAAAATCATATTGGCTGGAGCCACTGTTGTGGAATATGTACTGATGGTGCAAGGGCAAAGACAGGCTGCCACAGTGGTCTGGTGAAACAGGTGTAAGCGGCCTGCACCTGCCGCTGTTTGGTCACACTGCATCATCCATTGCCAGGCTTTGGCGACCAAGAGGATCCCCGAAGAGCTGCACACGATCCTGGATGAGGCAGTAAAAATTGTCAACCTAATTAAATCACGCACCATGAATGCCCGTCTCTTCTCCACCCTCTGCAATGATATGGGCGCTCACTTCCATCAGCTGCTCCTGCACTCCGAGGTCTGGTGGCTGTCGCTGGGCAAGATCCTCACCCGCTTGTGTGATCTGCGCAAGGAAGTCCTCATGTTCCTTGCTAAAATCAGCTCCCCACTGGAGAAGCATGTGGAGGACAAAGTGGGTTGCAATGCTTGCCTATCTGTCTGATATCTTCGACCGGATAAACACACTGAACACCTCTCTGCAAGGCAAAGAGTGCCATGTCTTCTTGGCACATGATCAAGTCTCTGCATTCAGGAAAAAGTTAGATCTGTGGTGTGCTCGTATTGAACGGTGCTTGGTGGAAATGTTCCCAACTTTGGAGGATGTGGGGAAGACAGAACTGCAACTGGACTGTGTGCAACAAGTGGTCATTGCACATTTGAAGGGGTTGCGTGAGCAGTTTGGAGACTATTTTGGAGAGGAGAGCTTGGCAAATCAGTGTGAGGAATCCGTTTTCTTTCCCAGTGACACCCCATGATGGACTGACCATGCAAGAGGAGGAGCCCCTTCTTGAGCTGAACACTAATATGGACTTGAAACAAAAGATGAGTGTGGTGTCACTTGCACACTTCTGGCTGTCTGTGGAGACCCCCCACCTCACCAAAAAGGCTGTGAAGGTGTTTGTCCACTTCACCTCCACTTACTTGTGTGAGTGCGGGTTTTCCACATTGACAATGATTAAAAGCAAGAACCGGTCACCGAGGATGATCTGCGTTTATTCCTTTCCACAGTGCAGCCCCGCATCAACCGCCTGTGGGCATCAAAGACAGACTTATTATACCCACTAAAACAGAGGTGAGCAAAATAGGGTGGCAAGATCGGCAATCGGTTTGTTGCCGTCATGGAAAGGAGTTATGCATGATGTTAAGACCGCAATGTGAAAAGCGGTGCTGTACATGATGCGCAGTGATGATAAAAAAATATATAAATCTGACGATTTTTTTTATAACCTCATTTCAGGAATTGCACAAAGAGGCCTTAAATTAAATGTATTCAAAAACATATACAAAAAAATCTTTTAAAATATGTCAAAAACAGGTGCTAAAATGGGAGAGCTGGCGGCTGTGCTGTGAATCCGACGGGGAGCAAGCTGAAGAGAGGTCGTGGCAGGCGGGGGGGTTGAAGCCAGATGAGCAGTCAGCGAAGGCAGAGGCACCGTTGGGGAGCAGGCAGGACAGAAGACGTAGCCAGGCGGAGGAGTCGTAACCAGACTAGCAGGCAGATACCAGAAACGCTGAGGCAGAGTACGAGGTCAGAGACAGAAGGCGGGTGGGTTTACCAGGAGGCAGGCAAGGAGAGCAAGTCAGGAACAGGCGGAGTCGACAACGGGAGATCAGGCAGGGAAAAAGTGCTGGAATGTCTCGCATGACGCTGAAGAACAATCTGGCAGTGAGTGAAGGTGCTGGAGAGGCTTATATGCAGGGCTGATGACAATGAGCTGCAGCTGAGTAGGCAGGTGAGCAGAGTTGGGCTGATGAGGTGGGCGTGGCTGGCAGGTAGAGTGGAGCAGAGGGAGGGAGTGTGGAAAAATACTGCAGCAGTGTGACAGGAGGGGAATGAGAGGCAGGACTGTGACAGAGATGTTAAAAATGTGTTTTAAAAAATGTTGAAAACATACAGATGTTAAAATGTGTTAAAAAATATATTTAAGCACATACACAGATAAAGATGATTAAAATGTTTTAAAAATATGCCCAGCTTATAAGAACATACAAACATGTTTAAGATGTTTGCAAAAATAAAGATGGGATGGGGGGTGGCATGCTTTTGAGTGCTCTTTGGGGAGGCTTGATATCCCACACTTTGAAAACCTTGCTCTAAAGTAAGCCAACCATAGGGTGTAAAATGTTTAGTTAGCTAAATTCTGAGCAATATCAAGTGGGTTGCAGGTTTGTTTAAGTGTATTGGACACCTGCCAGTGTCTTCCCATTTAGAGAAACAAAGTAAACATCCATGCATGTTGTACAGTGCTGTGACTTTGTTGAGGATTAAAATGTTTATGCATGTCGATGGGATCTATCATAATCTAACATGAATTAAGTAATCTGTTTCTCCCACATCAGCATCATTCAGCCTCTCTCTGAAACTCTTCATTTTAGTTGCTGTCTCTTTAAGGCTCCCCGCTCGTCAGACCCCCACTGTTTTAACCATTAACAGACAAATCCAGGGATTTCTACATATAAATGAATAGCAGTTTAAAAATATACACACGCTAATTTTGGAAATGAGGAACCACTACTTTATATTCATGTTTGAAATAAGAAAGCATAATACTCCCTCTTTCATAACTATGATTCAGTAAAGGCTCAGAAAATTGGGACTTGACTCAGAATTGACTCTTGCTTATAGTTCTGTAGATAAAAACAGGATGACAGAAATAGACAATGAGAGAAAAAGAAGGAAGGAAAGAGACACAACTACTTGCAGAAGTGTACAGTGTCAGATGCTGACAGCCCTTTAGCACCAGCTTTTTTTTTTTCCCCTTGTCTGCATACGTCCTTTAAGTTGAACACTGTCTGATGTCAACGTTAAAAGACCAATGCATTTTTGTATTGCAGTGAAACATAAATAGTTATGATTCATTGCTGTCAGTGACCATCACCAGCCCTCCCTGTAGGCTACTCCATCAAATTAAACTTTATTTATTCTCGGATGTGAGCTGGAGGGGAGAGCCGTGCTATACCACAGTGTGAAGGAGGGGAAATTAGTGACAGATAAGACGAGACAAGACAAACAGGAAAGAGGACAGACGAGGATACAAAGAGGGGGAGAAGACAGGGAAGAAGGCAAACAGGTAATGTTGATAATATTAAATAGCAGTCCAGGTGCTGTGCTGTTCTAAGTATAATTCAATGAGTGACAACTGTAAGAAAGCCCAGGAATGTCAGAGAAGTGGGATCCCAAAAGAAGTGCATGACCCAACGGATACGAGAGAAGGAGGGAGCATGCATCTCACGATAGAGTGCAGAAGTGCCAGAAGTGACTCAGCATGTTCTGATGGGACAGATCACTTATTTTCTGTGAGTCTCGACAGGAGCATGAATATCTATGCAGGCATGCATGTGAGGTGATCACCGAAGCCCCAGGTTGACCATTCCTTGCATTACCCAGGGGCTCAGAGATACCCCCCAGAAGCCAGGACACCCAGGACCCATCACCAGAGCCCCAGATACCACCCGACCCAGCAACAGCCCAAGGACTGAGAGGGGGGCCAACCCCCACCACCCAAAGCACCGAGAGTGACACTAAGGGGGCCAAGGGGGGTCCGCATGCAACACCCATCCCCAACCAACCACCCATCCACCCGGCCCACCCCACAACCCCCATACCCAGCCGGCCCCCACACCCCTACAGCCGGACCGGGGCCCCCCAGCGACCCAGGAGCCAGGTGTCCCAGGACCAGGCATCCTCTGGTGACCTAGGGTAGATGGGACAAGGGCGTGCAGTGTCGAGGCCGGGAGCACAATCCGTCCCCCCTTGAGAAGCATGCCCCGGAGGAGCACAGGAGACCACCGCCTATGGGCCCAGGGATGCCCCAGATCCTCCCACACAGAGTGGCACCCCATAAGCATCCACCCACAATGAGACCACAGCAAGCTAGCTCAGGGACCCGGTACCACAGCACACCAAGGGACGCAAGACCCCACAGGGCTCACCAGCTCCCAAGGGGCCATCCCAGCCCCCCTCGACAGACACCCAGGGCCAGCTGCATTGAGAGGCCCCCGATGCCAACCCACTAGATGGGAACATGCTCACCAGCACAGAATCATGGCCAGAGAGGGCCGGACCCCACTAGCCCTACCAAGCCTGAGCTAGTGTTCCACCCCTTGTCCCACCCTGCTAATTTGTATCTTTGCTTCTGACAAAAATGCATTATCCCCTAACCTTGGCTAAGTATGTCCCTAAGTGTGCTGTAGTGCATTTAAAAGAGAGGAAAAGTTGGCAGAGTGGGAGCCCGCCGATCCCCACTCCCCCGCCCTTCCCAAACAAGTGAATGTTTGTGTTGCATTAAAAACAGAGGGAAGGTCAGGCAGGAGAGAGGCGAGCAGGGAAGGGCCCTAGCCTGTGACTGACTGGAGTCCATCCCTACAGCCCCTTGTTCCCACCCTCACCCTCCCTTAATGTAGAGTATGTGGTGCAATTAAAAACTGGAGGACAAGAGGGGGAGGAGGGCGAGGCAGTCACCTCCCTACCTCCCCTAACCCCAGGTGCCCTAACTGTTGCGTGCCCCCACACACACACAAAAAGGGTGCAGTGTACAAGACTACAAGGTGAAAAGGTGAGGTGCAAGTAAGAAGCGAGGCCAGCAAGGACCAGCCCCATCCGTCAAAGTCCATGTAGGAGCCTGGGGGTTGACATCGAAAAAGCCCCAGTATCCACAGACCAGCACCAGCTTTCATTGTTCTGTCTTGCCAGAAATGCATTTTATATTCCAAGCCAGGCTTATTGGGAGGAGTGGATGTGTGTTTGTGGGGTGGGGGGGCTAAATCAATTCCAAATTATTGCACCTCTCAATAACTGATGGCCATGTCTGGGCAAAGGAGAAATGATTTATGATGATACTGTGGACAATATGAGTAAGACACACACTGAGACATTATCCCCTGAGTGCCTACACACACACACACACACACACACACATACAGAAAATAAATACCATGTGTGTGTGTGTGTGTCCAGGGTAACTGTAGGTGATTACTGAATGCCAAGGAGCTCACCACTCTAGAGTTCAGCATGTATGCCAATGATAGCAGGATTTTAAAACACAAAACAAATAAGTGAGAGTTAAAATCATAGGCTAGCTCTCAGATCAGTACAATGAATAAATGGTGTGTAACCTGTAATAACTGTGCAATCAGAAAACCTGCAATTTTCCACCATGCAGAATGTGGATACAGATCAATCAAAAAGGCATTATGTGTACATGAAGGACAAACACACAAACAGCCTTTAAGTTTTTCACAAACCAGGCGTAATTCATGGAACATCCAACCATCAGTTTTCCTCTACCAATTTTACCTTTCAGGATCACAGGGGGGCTGGAGTCTATCCCGGCTGTCTTGGGGGAGAGGCAGGGTACATCCTGGACAGGTCACCGACTTATCATAGGGCTGACGTTGAGACACTGACGCCACACCAGATGCATCTCTGATCTAGCTCTGCTCCACAGTGTGTATTTTGCTGTGTTCATCAACTCACACCGACTACGTGTTCAGTCCAGCAAGGCACAGAAATGACAGACAGCTGGACTCCGACGAGTTCCCACACTTCCTGCTCCATTGATGATCCTCTCCTGGTTCATGTTGGGCTGTGGAACCTCAAACCTGTTGACTCCTGGTCTAGCTCTGCTCATTATGTTTGCTTGTTGGTGTAGTCAAGCTGAATATGAGCTGGTAATTTTGAAAGTCTCAGGCTGTTTTTAGGTTGTTTCTGTGCACTATTTCTTGTCCCACTCAATCCTCCTTACAGTGAATTAACATGTTAACACTAACATGTTATGATAGTGTCTGATTTCAGAACTGTCAAACTAAATAGTATGATGGATCAGTTTAATTCAAGGATTTAGTTACTTATTTATTTTTGGTACTAATGTAGTTTCAGTAGTTACCCTAGTCAAAACTATATCAACATAAATGTTCAGTTAACTGGTCTGTGGTTGACACGTTCTCAACCCATACTGATTAAATGTTGCTGCTTTAATTGTCAAAATCTAGGTCTAAGTACTCCTCTTGCAGAACCAGGGACATCTGGAGGACTTCCAATGAATCAACACTTTTAGATTTACAACTAATCAATAAAAACAATCAAATGAGAGCTAGAAAAACATGTTTGGTCAAAGTTACCTAATTGAACTCCAAAATTTAGCACATTCTCTGAAGCCAAGTTGGACAGAAATGACCAACAGCTGGTTAGGGTTTCAAAAGGGTTGCAGTTTGGTTGTAACTTTTGATGAAAGCCACATGGTTAGGTTAGGGAGAGAAATCTGCAGTTCATCTTCATTTTACATTTTTTCATTTATCATATGTAACTGTTTCTGTGAAGTGTGTGAACTGCACATTGTCCCATATAAACAGCTCCAGCATAACTTGATAATGAACATAAGGTGGGTGGTCAACTAATTAGTGGCCCCCTATATGCTGTCAACTGACATCAACAGAAATAAATCTGTAAAATAATTTAGAATAATACATGTAGCTTTGAGCCAAGGAAGTGACTGGCCAAAGCACTTGATTCAGTAATTTCACTGAGTCAGAATTAGCTGTAACTGATATCTCATTGATTTTTTTTTCAACAAGTCAGAGACCTTTGTTGCAGCCCCCCCCCCCATGTCTCCACTCTTTCCACCGTCTGCTGCACACTATGATTTAAACCAGGGCTTTGAACCGGTTCACTGAACGAAAACCGGAAACTTTTGCCTTTTTTCTAGGAACAAAAACAAAACCAGAAACTTTTGAATTTTTAATGTTCCGGAGCAGAACCGGAACATTAAAAGTATGGTAACCAGTTAAAACCGTTTTTTTTTTTTTTTTTTTGGTTCTTGACATGTTGGTCACGTAGCCGAAATGCATATACTTCCTGTCATGCCCATATACCCTCGTGCCCTGGCATGCCTGGCATGCAAGCGGTCAAGAAATATCCGTCTCCCACTCAACTCAAGCATCAGTAGAGGTAAATATTACTGACTAATAATCTTTAAATTTGTAAAACCAATTTACTATTGACATGAACTTTGTCGTGGCTGTGTACTGATTCAACAACGTTAAAGCAATGTTGTAAAAAGATAGCAAGCCCAAAAATGCTATGTGTAGCCTAGGGATGGGTATTGATAACAGATTCCTGTTAAAAAATATATATTTTAAAACGGTTCAGTCCATCAACATCGTTTGCCTTCAGGCTTAACGATCCCCTTCTCAATTCTTTGCATTACACCAGACTGATTTTGAGGGGATAGTGTTATATCTAACAATTTAAATTCTATGGCTGACATGGAACGATATTAACCAGTTCAGGAACTTTTTTTTTTTTTCTAACCGGTTCGGGAACGTTAATTTTGGTGTTGAACCAAAAACCGAATACTGTTTCTGTTCGGAACGAACCGATTGGAAAAAAAATTCTGGTTCAAAGCCCTGCTTTAAACTCACCTCAGCACTAAGCAAATGTTAGCGTTCTATAAATTCTGAACAAAAATTAAATAATTAACTGGATTTCCAGAACAAGAGTTTGGTTCATATTGCCAACAGTAAGTCAAACTCGTTCCCAGTTAAGGTTGGACTCTGCCAGGGCTGCCCTTTGTCACCAATCCTGTTCATAACATTTATGGACAGGATTTCTAGGCGCATCTAAGCGGTGAAGAGAGTTGGGTTTGGGAATCTTAGGATCTCATCTCTGCTTTTTGCAGATAATGTGCTCCTATTGGCCTCATCGAACACTGACCTCCAGCTCCCACTGGGGTGGTTTGCAGCCGAGTTGTGAAGCAGTTGGGATGAAGATCAGCACCTCTAAGTCTGACGCCATGGTTCTCAACTGTAAAAGGGCGGATTGCCCACTCTAGGTCAGGAGAGAGTCTCTGCCCCAAGTGGAGAAGTTTAAAGTATCTTAGGGTCTTGTTTACAAGTGAGGGGAAAAGAAGTGAGAGATTGACAGATGGATTAGGGCGGCATCAGCAGGGATACGGATGCTATACCGGTCTGTTGTGGTAAAGAGGGAGCTAAGCCAGAAGACAAGGCTCTAAATTTACCGGTTAGTCTATATTCCAACCCTTACCTTTGGTCAGGAGCTGTGAGTAGTTTCTGAAAGAACACAATCCTGAATATAAGCGGCCAAAATAATCTTTCTCCACAGGGTGTCTGAACTTTGCCTTAAGAGAGAGATTTCAGAGCACAGGCATCCAGGAGAAGCTCGGAGTAGAACCGCTGCTCCACCACATCCAGAGGTGCTAGGTGAGGTGGTTCAGGCATCTAGTGAGGATGCGTCCAGGAGCCTCCTCGGGGTGGTGTTTTGGACTTGCCCATCTGGGAGGAGACCCTGGGGGAGACCCAGGACATGATGGAGAGATTATATCTCCCGGCTGGCCTGGGAATGCCTCGGTATCCCCCCACAGGAGCTGGTGGGAGTGGCCGGGGACAGGCGCCACTGGTCTTCACTGATGACATTGCTGCCCCTGCGACCCGGACCTGGATAAGCGGTAGAAAGTGGATGGATGGAACAGACCATGCTAGCTGGTGACCTTCCGGTAAACATAAAAGTAACAGTCAGCTGACAGTTACCAGTTAACATGGTCACACTTTACAATGAAACAGCAATGATGTCTGTGGCTGTGAGTGATTGATTTCTGTGTCCAGCTTCAGGTAATCCTTTAACTCTGGATGTGTCATTGCTGAAATATTTACACGAGTGCACTTGGAGTGACCATTTTTCATAAACAGTTTGCACATTCTGAAAAATTCAAACAGATGGGGAAAGCTGAAATGCTGCTCTTTTAGCCAGAATGTGGCTATTACAGAATACACATGGAGTGCGGAGCAGATGGATAAAAGGAAAGCACTGGAAACAGTACTGGGTTTGTCGGAAACGGCCAAAAAGGAGAGCCTCCTGGGTTACAAGACCTCCACTGAGGTTTCTGCATGATTTTTAGACTGAAGGAGCAACCTCATGAGAAAAAAAGGTAAGGTTGGATGTGTTGAATTTCAGGATGAATAAAGCTCTCTCTGTCTAGTTTCTACTTCCTATATGTAAATGTATGTGTGTTTTTTAAGGGTGCAGGCACACTGGCCAAACGTACCGTGCCCAAGCACGGTTCAGCCCTAAAGTCCAGTTCATTTGGCCAGCAAGTGTGACTGCAAGTGTACCGTGCTTGAGCGCGGTACACTTCTCCTTTTTGGCATTTGGTGACGTGTGCTTTGCAGTGTGCTTTGTACACTGCATGCACAAGCACGAGCACGAGCACACGGACACAATAGTTGCTACTGCTCCTCCTCCTATTTTAAACAATAACGCCAGTGTTAAAGAGCTGTGTCAGACCAAAACAACTCAACATGAGCCACAAAGTCTCTGAAGTTGTAAACCTGTTCTCTGTCTCATGCCTAAAGTCTGGTTCATGTTGGAGCAGTGTGACTGTGGGCTGTAGAACGTGCTTTAGAACAGTGTACCAAGTTTCATGCATTCATGCATTTCATTCAGTTCACACGCTCACATGCCACACCTTGTATTTATCACACAGATAAATTACTAGACCAACACCCACCGAGTTGTGCCACTTTTTTTTTTTAAGCTGTGGATCAGGCAGGAATCAAATTGGTTACCCGAAGAGTTGAGACGAAGCTTGCCCTGCACCAGCTAACACGTGCAAAATGTGGCTTGGCATTGTCTTGCTGAAATAAGCAGGGGCATCCATGAAAAAGACGTTGCTTGGATGGCAGCATATGTTGCTCCAAAACCTGTATGTACCTTACAGCATTAATTGGAGCCTTCACAGATGGTCAAGTTACCCATGCCGTAGATGATAAAATCTCTAAATTCCTTGCAATAGCTTTTTGAGAAATGTTGTTCTTAAACTGTTCAACAATTTGCTCACGCATTTGTTCACAAAGTGGTGACCCTCGCCCCATCCTTGTTTAGAATGACTGAGCATTTCAGGGAAGCTGCTTTTATACCCAATCATAGCACCCACCTGTTCCCAATTAGCCTGTTCACCTGTGGGATGTTCCAAACAAGTGTTTGATGAGCATTCCTCAACTTTCTCAGTCTTTTTTGCCACTTGTGCCAGCTTTTTCTGAAACATGATGCAGGCATCAAATTCCAAGTGAGCTAATATTTGCAAAACATAAAGTTTACCAGTTCGAATGTTAGGTATCTCGTCTTTGCTGTGTATTCAATAGAATATAGGTTGAAAGGGATTTGCAAATCATTGTATTCTGTTTTTATTTAGGATTTAGCAACAGAGCAACAGAGCAACAGAGCAACAGAGCAACAGAGCAAGCCTAGCCGGGCTCTTTGCTGCTAGCCTCGAAGTCGACTGAGCCTGGAAGTCCGACTGAGTACCAAGCCACTGTACCCCCAGGCTTTCTCCAAACTAGGACAGCTATCAGTAGCGGGCCCTGTGTCAGGGCCCTCGCCGGTAAGTCACCGCTCTGTTTCCCTGACTGATCCTTCATTGCTAACGCTGAACCAACCAACCGCTGCGGGCTCTGTGTTGGAGCCCCCGCGTGTAAGTGCCTGTGCCTGCCTACCCTCAGCTAACTACGGCTACCCTTGTTGCCTCCTTGACATAACTTGTACCGTGCACTTTTAGCCCCGTACTGGCCCTTTTCCTCCTCTGTTTCTAGGTGCTACACTCACTCATGGCTCCACTTACCTCTCCGTCTGACTGCGTAAACTGCACCGCCCTCGTGGAAAAAATCTCCGAGCTGGAGCGGCGTATCTCCACACTCTACACGATTCGTGAGGCTGAGATGCAAATGGACACCATTGTCTTCCGTTCCACTCCGCCGACATCTGAGGCATCCAGCCCTGCCCGGTCCTGCCCTGCCTCCGGTGCTGACCCAGCCGACGATGCCTCACCCACCGCTTCCGACCGAACAGCTGCTGCTTCCGATCCCCCTCCTCCGTCAACTACAAGCGACCCCACCTGGATTAGGCAGGGGGCAAAGCCTAAATCCCTTGCCACTTCCACTCCACGAGATCCCGCAGCTTGGTCCCTGATCGCCCCTCGTAGTGTGAAATCCAAACAGCCTCTCCATACCCATACACTCCGTCACACAATCCACCTGAATAACAGGTTTGATATCCTTTCCAGGCAGGATTTCACTCCCAAAACAGATATATGCAAAACCCCTCAGCAACATCCCTCACTGTCCACAAACCCACTGTCTCCTCAAACCCCCTCTCTGGGTCCCTCTCAACGCATTACCCGCCGTCTCTCCATCCCTCACTTCACACCGGCTCCGGTGCGTCCCACCGTCACCCCGCCGACCAGTCCCTCTTCACCCGTACAGTCACTACCGGCCAAAACTGACAACTCTCCCCCCTCGAAAGTAGCAACCCCCCGTCCTCTTTTTCCTCCGACCACCTTATTAATCGGAGATTCCATCATAAGAAATGTCCGTTTTTTCAATGTGGTAACGCACTGCTTACCTGGAGCAACTGTCTCCGACATCCTCTTAAAACTTCCAGAAATACTCGGCACACTCCCATCATCTGTCCGTCGTATCATCATCCACGTCGGCTGTGTGGACGCATCCCTCCGACAGTCCGAGATCACCAAAACAATGTTCATTAAACTTTTCCGTTATATCCAAACCATCAGGAAATCGATCTTCATTAGCGGCCCACTCTCTCCTCAAAATTGTGGTCCCGGACTCTTCAGCAGGATCCTCTCCCTCCATACTTGGCTCCAGTCTGCCTGCATGTCTCACTCGATAAACTTCATTGATAATTTCAACTTATTTTGGGGCCGTACATCCTTTTTCAAAAAAGACGGTCTGCACCCAAACAAAATGGGCAGTCGTATTTTAACGGACAATCTGCAACATGCTGTCCACAATCAACCACGTGATTGACTGTTTACACTCCACCCGCAGCGCCTCCCGTCTTCTTCTTCTTCTTCTTCTTCTTCTACGGTCCAAACTCCTACCACTTTCACTTGCTACGGCTCCCCCCACAGGCCCCAGCGCACACTGCCGCCGCCTGTTGCCCAACTCAAGATCCAGCCCGTTATCTCAGCCAGATTGTTTTCTCCTCAAAACCGGTCTACCTCTGTAAATATACACAACCTTATTTATATCGAGCGTCATGCTCCTCCAAATAATGTTCCCATTCCCTCTATCATAACCGTCAGACCCCCACGCGTTAAAAATAGAACTCAAGTCAATAAATCCAAACAAAACCTCTCTGTGCTCCCCTGCATCTCACAACATGGACCACAACAGCACATCCTCAAGCTTGCCCTTCAAAACACTCGCTCCCTCAACAATAAAGCAGTCATATTGAATGATTTCATCGTGGACAATAACCTGGATATCCTTTGTATCACCGAAACCTGGCACAGCTCTATGGACTATTTCTCCCTCAACCAAGCCACACCCTCTGGATACAAATACATTGATCAACCCCGCCTTACTGGCCGAGGTGGTGGTGTTGCCTCAGTTTTCAAGAGCCACCTCAAAATAAAACCAGTAACCACTCCCGTTGTAGACTCATTTGAACACATTGCTTTTAAACTACTCTCCCCCAGTCCTCTTATTATCATCATAATCTACCGTCCCCCCAAACCTAATCTGTCCTTCCTGTCTGACTTCACTCACCTCATTACTCATATTTCAGCCATCTCAGCCTCAGTTTTGCTTCTTGGTGACTTCAACCTTCACATCGATGACAAAAACTGCAAACATGCCTCTGACTTCCTGGACCTCCTGGACTGCCTCAATCTTACCCAACATGTCAGTTTCCCCACACACTCCCATGGCCACACTTTGGACCTCGTCTGCTCCACAGGGCTTAACATTCAGAAACTCACCAGCTTCAACCTCCACATCTCTGACCACTTGGCCATAGTTTTTGACATCCACCTTCCCACCCCTATTACCAAAGAAAAACGCACCATATTTTTCCGAAACATCAAATCCATACTGCCCCAAGACTTCTCAGCCTCACTTAGCAAAACCATAGCCACAACATCCCTTCCATCATCGGATGACCTGGACAACCTCATCAACCACTATAACAACTCTCTCTCCGCCTGCCTCAATCAATTAGCTCCCTTAAAAACCAAGACTGTTTCATTCACACACTCTGCCCCCTGGTTCACCCCTGATCTCCACCGTCTGAAATCCCAAAAACGCCAACTTGAAAGACTTTCCAAAAAAACCGGACTCACAGTTCATCTCCAAGCATACACAGACCACCTTCAACTCTATAAATCTGCCCTGATCCATGCCCGCTCCACCTATTACTCAAATCTCATCCACACTGGCTCTAATAACCAAAAGGCTCTTTTCTCCACTGTTAACAAACTCCTTAACCCCATCGATCTCACTTCAAACTCTTTCACTGTTGACAAATGCAATGCTTTTCTTTCATTCTTCCAATCAAAAATTGACTCAATTTACAACTCCCTATCTGCACCAGCTCCCTCAGATACCTCTTCCCCCCCCCTTGCTCCTCTCATCACCTACCCTCTCTCTAGATTTTCACCCATTTCGCAAGCTGATCTGTTTAAAATCATTACTTCTATTAAATCCTCCACCAGCATTTTAGACCCCATCCCATCCTCCCTTGTTAAATACTGCCTTCCCGCCATTTCCAAATTTATCACTAACATTGTAAACTCCTCACTCAACTCTTCTACTGTCCCTCTGTCTCTCAAACTGGCTGCCATTACCCCCATACTCAAGAAACCTGGACTAAATCCTGATGATCTGAATAACTTCCGTCCAATTTCAACCCTCCCTTTCCTCTCAAAGATCCTGGAACGTACCGTTGCCGCCCAAATCAAGACTCATCTCACAAACAACACCCTCTTCGAACAATTTCAATCCGGATTCCGCACTCACCATAGCACTGAAACTGCCCTACTGAAAGTCACAAATGACCTCCTCCTCTCTTCAGACTCTGGCCATATCTCCATCCTTATCCTCCTGGACCTCACAGCTGCCTTCGACACAGTTAACCATTCCATCCTGCTTTCCCGCTTAAATTCTCTGCTATATATCACGGACAATGCCCTCACTTGGCTGACATCATATCTCACAGACCGGAAACAGTTTATTTTCATCAACAACTGCTCCTCCTCCACTGCCCCCCTCTCTCAAGGCATCCCTCAGGGTTCGGTGCTTGGTCCTCTCCTCTTCATCCTCTACCTCCTCCCCCTTGGTCAGATTATCCATCGTCATGGTCTAAAATTTCATTGTTACGCAGATGACATCCAACTATACATATCAACCAAATCCATCACCCCTCAGACCCATTCTACCCTTTCAAACTGTCTCTCTGATATCAGCACCTGGTTGCAAACAAATTTTCTCAAACTCAACTGCTCAAAATCTGACATTCTGTTAATAGGTCCAAATTCCCTCACTTCTACAGCCAAAGACTTCCACCTCACCTTTGAAAATTCCACCCTCTCACCCTCACCCCACTGCCGGAACCTTGGAGTCATCTTTGACAGCAAACTCACTTTTTCCACCCATATCAAAACAGTCACAAGATCAGCTTTCCACCATCTAAAGAACATCGCCCGCCTTCGCCCCTCTCTCTCTTTCCCTGCAGCTGAAACCCTCATCCATGCTTTTATCACTTCACGCATCGACTACTGCAACAGTATCCTGTACGGCACCACCAACAACCTCCTCAACAAACTTCAGTACATTCAAAACTCTGCCGCCCGCCTCCTCACCCGTACCCGTTCCCGTGACCACATCACCCCCATTCTTCAAGACCTTCACTGGCTCCCTATCCCATACCGCATAAATTTCAAAATCCTCCTACTCACCCATAAAGCACTCCATAACCAGGCCCCCTCTTACCTTAAAGACTTACTCCATCCCTACACTCCTTCCTGTACCCTCCGTTCCTCTAGCGCAAACCTCCTCACCGTGCCAAGGACCAAGCACCGAACCTGGGGGGACAGAGCCTTCTCTGTTGCTGCCCCCTCCCTTTGGAACTCACTTCCACAACACATTCGGACCATATCTGACCCCACCACCTTCAAAACACAATTAAAAACACACCTGTTCCGCACTGCTTTTAACTTATAACCTCTTTTAACTCCACATGTTTTGTTTCAACCTTTTTAACTTTGCTTTTTATCTGTAATTTTAAACTGTTATTTTTTAGATTTGTTTTATGCTCGATTGAATTGAATTTGTTTGTTTTTTGCATGTCTATATTTGATGTTTATTTGAATTTTATTCTGTAAAGCGTCTTTGAGTTTTTGAAAAGCGCTATATAAATAAAATGTATTATTATTATTTATTATTATTTACAAAACGTGCCAACTTCACTGGTTTTGGGTTTTGTACAACTGCTGTATTAGTGTAGCTATAAGTTATTGCACAGAACAATATTCTCATTGTGTCATTTGTGTTCTCCTTCAAGATGTCAAACCTGTCTTAGTGATTGTTTAATAAAACCGTTAGATCCCCTCTGCACAACCCAAATCCCTTGCTACTTTAAACTGCAGTCTCAGTCAGTATCTTTGACTTCATCTAGATCAGTGTGCAAACACATCATCCATCCCAATAACCACTTATGCTTTTACATTTGAGAAGTGTTCGATCACATTTGTTCACAAATGTAATATCTTTGTAAAAAGAGCGACTGTCACACCCACAGCCAATATGGCTGTTTTGTGTTGTCAGTCATTTACTCTCAAAATATACACCTTACCCTCGCTGACAAAGAGTTCCATCTTTTATTATCTTTCCTCACAACAAAGCCCAAATTCATGTGTGCTTTCTATCTTCCTCATAATCTTCCTCACAGCACTTAGGATGCACTCCCGGGAGTCATCTCAAAACAGTGAGTGCAGCCCCCTGCAAGTATAAAATGCACTGCATTTTCTCGTGCACACACTAACACACGTGTTACTACACACACGCAATCTCCCTCAAGCCTCGTCCCTGATGCACTTGATAGCTGATGATAGTAGCCATTGTGAGACGCAATGTTCCCCATCTCTGAACAGTGCTGTTATTACATTAGCAGCTCAGATTTTATCCCCTTCCTTTTCTTTCTTCCTTTCTGAACCTTTTTTTTCCTTTATATCTCTTTATTTCCTTTGCAGTCTATCAACCTCCTTCTCTTCCTCCTTTCCAGCTCTGTCAGTTGAGGTTAAGTTCTTACTGTGTTTACGTTTCCATGCAGCACCAGAAACCAGGGAAATTATCACCCTAACCCAGGCAGAGTATTGCTCCAAATTATGACCACTGATTTGTGTTTATTATGTTTTGTAGTGAAAGCTTGTTCACCAGGATCACCAGATTCTGAAGCTCAGTGCAGCTCAACACTGCCATCCAGTGATGGTTTCCCCTTCTAATGATTAACAAAGAGAGTCAAGCTCATGTTTTTCTGTTTATTTGTGCATGCTTGTTTATAATGAGTCATATTGTAACTGAGTTGCATGGTTGTCTCTTTGCATGTCTGTTTGGGAGGGGATAAAGATACAGTACTAAATGAATATATTAAATGATATGGTTATCTATTACTGTGGGGCTCATTTGCAGTCAACTTAATGGATGCAGCTGAGGACGTATCAGAGACCATTGTACATTTGTGTACAACCTCAAGGTGATTGAGTCAGGACAGGATCACTCCCTGTCTCTCTGTCTCCTTCTCTCCACAGTGGTTTAAATTATTCTGGACAAAGCAGTGTAGAGCAGAGTGGCGGCTTATGGCTGGTTGAATGCAGGAATGCCCGGGCCATCTGCTGCACATTACAATTAGACCTCCAGCCTGATTCAATTAGCAGCCCAAGCCAGTGCCATTGATTGGACACAGGGAGACTGCTAAAGTTAGCCACAGTAAATGTGATGGTAGGGGAGTGGGTGGGTTTATGGGAGCAGCAGAAATCCTTAGCTAAGGTAAGAAAAAGGAAACAAAATAAAACAAATGAAATGTTTTATTTCCAGTCTTGTGAGAGTCAACTATTTGTGGAAAATATATCAAAGTGGAGTGGAAAATGCAAGGTGATTAAGTATTGGTGGATATTTGTGGGGTCACAGCACATATTTGCTAAGTAAGTAACTCAAACCCTACCAGAGATTTCAAACATGACATACTGTATATTGTCATGAGTAAGACCTACGTTGCATTTTCTTTTTTAAAAATTGTGAAAATACATCAACAAAAGCTGCAAGAGTCAAAGAAACTAAGCTTCCCAAAACAAGAGTTATGCCAGAAGTTGAGCAAAACAAGAGGAAATAGACAAAGTCAATTGAATAAAGGGGAAAACAGCCCCTCCAGATTAGCATCTTGTTCCCCATCACAGTGTTTGGACCAAGCAGATGGAAACAAACCTGTCATCATGCTAAACAAAGCCCAAGCGGTGAAACTTCTTTCCCCACTCTGATGATCAAATTAAGCCTCTGAGTTACATTACAACTGAATACATGTGTCAGAATTTGTCTGTGTTAAATGTTCTATAAGCCAGGAAGTCACTTCAAAAACAGGATATTAGTATCTTGAAAAATGTACCCTTGAAGTTTTACCTTTCTTGACCTTATCCTACAGTGAAAAGGGAAAAGAAGGAGATGGGTATCCAATTTGTGTGAATAATCTCATGACAAAAAAAATATTTAAAAAAATAAAAAACTTGGTCTGAGTGAAATTCAAGCCCAGGGTTATAAAGGATTTTAAGGGGACAAGGAGACATAAACACAAATTCTCATGGTGGTAGCTTGCTCAGCCCAAGATACGAACACACAAAACACACACACACGTTTCTGAGCTACCTAATCTCAGAAACACACACAAACTACTAATGCACATAAGATACTGTCATGGTGGCAGGTTGCAGGCATTCAGCAGAACATGCTTGCCGCTCTAAATGCTGTCACATATACTCTGAGCCCTCACAGGCATAATGCACAAACCGTTTGCTCATGTAAACAGTGTTCTGTGTGGATGTGTTCTCAATTATGTGCTGCACATTTTTCTGATTTTTAAGTCAAGCCAGACTGAGACTGATGCATCTGAGGAAAATGGACTTCTAAACAATTGCGTGATTGTGTACTTTGTTCAGGCGAATGTTCTGCACAACTGCATCTTTATCCTTGTGTTTGAACAGTAAAATATGCTCCAAAGTATGTGCTATGACTCCCTCTCATAACGGCATTGTGCATTTAGATGTGATTCTGTCAGTTTACAGGGAGGACACCATGTGAACTGCATTTTCTCTTCCCTTACCTTTTCCACGCATGGAAAAACAACCCTGCAGTGGATCAGCACACCGTGCTGTGCGAACATGCCTTCAGGCTAGTGCCACACAAAACTCACACACACGGCAAAAGCTCCAAACTAACAAACAAACAAACATCAGGTAGGAAACCTAAAATAATAACAACACATTTCACAGCACTGCCCCCCACCCCCTTCCTTGTATAGCAACATGTCAAATATTCTGGAACATATTGTTGTGTAAAGAATATATACAATAAACACCAAACAATCATCAGTAACTGTAAAAGTGCTCATGAGCACGGTTGTGCGACTGTTTCTGGTTGGGTATCTGCGTGTCTATGATCTACATCTCCCCATTGTGTTGCCTGTTGCCTAATGGATTCAAAGCTCCAACACAAGATGCTAAACCTTGGCCTTCTGTGCAAAAGAAACAGGTCAATATGGTTTATGAATATATGAGCTTTAAGTGAAATTCATCAATATCGACAAAGAAGGCATTCATGGTCAAAAAGTTTGTAAAATCATTATGTGTTGTCTTGACTACAAAGGCTAATGTAGCGTTTACAACCAGGTAAACTCTCCCTTGTAAAATCATCAAGAGTCGTATTAAAGATGCAGTTGGTTGACTTTAATGTTTGTCTCCTCAATGCACTTCTCAAAGGTGGAGTGAAAACTATGAAAATAAAAGCAATGACAAAAAAAGGCTTTTAGAAGAAACACATTTTTAACACTGTAACACTGTTTTTAAGTAGTGTTTTTACCATTGTTTACATGAAATATATTTTACTATACATATTTATGCATTTTTAATCTAACAGAAGACACCCATGAACTTAAATACTTACGATGTTGCCTCTGCAGCTCTCAGCACACGAATGAACAGAAAGAGACATCCGGAGGAACTCTACTCCTTATTCGGACATGATGTCACACACATCACACCACAGCAGTGTGTCCTTCAAAATAAAATACTCTACGAAATAAATGGCCTAAAGGCAACACACATTATTTGGTTATAGCAGACTCTATACACTCAGAGTCCATCTGTTTACAATATCTCATATTACATTATAAACAGTCTTAATGCTGGTATATGTGTACATTGATCACATGCTAATTTGTGTTGGTCATTACTTTTTCATGGGGACTCCCTGCCTCCAGTGGACCTCATTCTGCAGTGCAGTTTGTATTTCTGACAGAACATGCTCATGATTATGTTATCAGGAGTACTTCGTCCAGGTGGTTGACAACAGAAAAGAATTTGACCACAAGACTTCAGGAAATCCTTTGATTATCTGTTTTAAATTTTATTCCATTACGTTTGAAACAAACACTAGACTTTTGACTCCTCTACATCTCAAAACACATCTTCTTAAACTTGCATATTTACTGTAACATACTGGTTTTATAGACTGTAAATCTGATTAATTTGTGGATTTTATTTTTGCACTTATCTTTATTTTTAACTCTGCCATGTAAGGTGACCTCAAGTGCTTGAGTTATTATTACATTTTATAGAATGTTATTGTGGGCTGCACTACCGTGCAGCTGTTAGTGCTGTTGCTTCACAGCAAGAAGGTTGCCAGTTTGGGCACGGTGTGCCTTTCTGTGTTGAGTTTGCATGTTCTCCCTGTGCATGTGTGGGTTCTCTCCGGGTACTCCAGCTTCCTCCCATAGTCCAAAACCATGCTCACTAGGTCAACTGGTGATTCTAAATTGCCTGTAGGTGTGAGCGTGAATGGTTGTCTGTCTCTGTGTGTCAGCCCTGTGATTGACTGGCAACCAATCCAGGGTGTACCCCGCCTCTCGCCCTAAGCCAGCTAGGATAGACTCCAGCCATCCGAAACATGAATGAATGAATGTTATTGGTGCTCGTTCAGTTAAATCTCAAGTCAGCTGAAGATCTTTTTTTATTTTAAAATTAGATTTTTTTAAAAACAGTGTATCAGCTGTGTTCCTGTAGTTCTAAATGCATTGTGTTGACGTGATGTTGTCATAACCTGGATATGTCACATGGTTAAATTTAAAGGCGCATTTGCTTGGATCATGCAGGTCATTTAAATGACAAAGACATACTTTCTTTACCTGAGCATCCATTAATTCTTTAGTCAGGTAGAGATACAATGTATCCATAAAGTCTTCACATCGCTGTTGTGTAATTATAAGACATTGTAATTTCAATGTCTTGCATCGACCTATCTCCTGTTGTCCTCACACCTCTGCCACAAAGCCCTGTCCTGGTGTGATTTCCTGCAGCAGCCTTTGTATCTTTAATTGTGATGTCTGGACCTTTCACACCTTTCCACCTAGATACAAAGCCTTGTCCCAGTGTGGATTCCTGCAGCAGACAGAGAGGTGTGAGGCATACCTTAGAGGGCGTTTACTCCATGTATAAATTCTTAAGTCTCCCCTGTTTCAGGGTCTTTTCTTCATTCTTACCGCTCGTGTGATGATTGACATTTTCTTTGAAAAAGAAAATAAAACCTTGTTAGCCGGCAGAAGTCTCTATTTCATTCTTCACCAGAATTTAGGAAATTTCCACAACACTACACTTTTTCCATATTTTATGTTACAGCATCATTCCAAAATTGAATAGATGAATTTCTTTCCCCAATTGTACACACATACACTCACACACACAGACACACACACACACACACACACACACACACACACAAACACACACACACACAAACAATACCACTGTTTGAGGGCGAGCCTCAGTCGAAGGATTGCTGGTTGAGGCGGTGGATTATGGACTATGATTCCGGTTAGAGAATCAAGGCACCTGGAGAGAGAGATCCTTTTTCTTTACAATATACAAAATCATAGGAGAATCATTAAGCCCTCACAACAGTCAATTTTAGTTGCAGTGCTAGCAAGAGGCAGAGAAAGCAGCCAGAGGTGCTCCACATTCCTGAGCTCACTAGAAGCTGAGGCAGTGGCCTCAGTGATGTGCAGGCATTGCTGAACTCCAGGTGAGAAATAGACAGCATCGACTGGCCCTTGGAGTGCCCAACCCACCTGGGTGCAGATGGCAATGTGTCTGTCTGAAGGTCCTGCATGCACTGGTTGGACTGGGGTAATCAGGTGAGGCATATCAGATCCTTTAAGGATTAAAGGTTGGGCATGGTTAACGGGGGGGGGGGGGGGGGGGGGGGGGGTAAAGGAAGGGCTCTGAGGTGTTTGTATTTCTGCTGCAGCACCTTGACTGGATAAATATGTTCAGCGAGAGCCAATCCCTCTGCCGTGAAGGCATGAGATATCAGGTACTTCTCAGATGGTTGTAGTGGTGATGATACCCCCAGAGAGACTGATTTTCCGTTGAGGTGCTTAATGCTTTGGTGCATGGTCTGCAGGGGTAGAGTTTCCGGATGGCAGATGAGGTTGAGCTGCTGCACCACTTGAGGAAGGACGATGTTCCTCTCTGATTCATCATCAACTGCATAAGTCTCGATCTTCTGGTCACCGTTATGAAGGAGAACCTTGACCACCTTCAGCATTACCTTTAGAGAGTTGCTTGGACGATCCAGATACACCTTTTTTTGGAGTAAACTCACCGTGTACACTTTCCATTGGGTCTCTTGGACTGACTCATGCAAGACAGTGAGGTGTATTTCCTTACAGGTTTTACATGGGCATTTAAGAGTCCATCAGTCCTCTGTGTGATTACCACTTTTCCAACACCATTGGCCATCCTGGAGCCACTTCAAGACCTGGTCGGTATTCAGCTTCTTGAATTCCTCCCAGGAATTAAGGTAGTGGTCTTTACTGTCACAGTACGGGCAGTAAGGTTTGGGCTTGGGTTTGGCCTTTGCCTGTGTAGGCTCTGACTTGGTTACCTTCTCAGCTGTATAGAAGTATACAGTCGTTAGCTTCTCTTTAGGCTGGGTGGTTCGCTGGTCCTTCCTAGTGGATCGGGCAGTACCAGTCTGATACAGTGTGGCTGCTCGACTGGAGATGGGCTTTGCTTGAGACTTTGTTTGGAGCCAGGTAGCCAAGTCCTGAAGGGTGTGGGTTCTGTCTGTGCCAGTCTGCAGAATTCCATGTCCCAGGCCACAAGTATGTGGAAGGCATCTTACTGAGCAGGTGATCAACATGGGAGCTGCAGTAAAGCTCATATCCATTTTGTCCCTCAAGGGTCTTTAACATCCCTACCAAGGACTGGACTGATAAGGCGAACGAGTCAAAGGCACTGGTGTCACCCATCTTTAGAGCAGGCGCATTGAGTATGGCATATAGCTCACTCTGGACCAGATGTTGTGGCTGCCCATACTTATCCTGTAGAGCCTGTAGAGCCTGTAGAGCACTTGTATAGGGTGTTGGGTCATGCATGTATGCCTTTGCAAGCTGCAGTGCTCTTGGTAGCTTGATGTGTCCAATCAACACTTGGTATTTATATTGCTCGCTAAGGTGAATGTTGCTTCCTAGAATGTTGTCTAGTGAAAGCTTCAGCAGAGCAAAGTCACTCTCCCGACCACTCAAACACTGGTAGGGAAGGTCGAGGTATTCCAAGGGCTGTTGCAAGGAGTAACTCGGCTCCGGGTAGTGGTGTATAACCAGGGTAAGAAGCTGAGAGAACTGAAGCAGACTGTTGCCCATGGTGAGTTGAGAAGAGTGGTGGAGCTCCTTGGCTGACATGCTGAGCAAGGTTGGTTGACCCCATAGCTGATTGGCTGTAGCTGTAAGTGGGAAGTTTGTGAATCTACAGGATTGGTAGGAGGTTGGTTACAGGATGAACTCATCACTGGTGCAGGGCCACTATGGAATTGTGATTCAGAAGACGATGCCACCTGAGGTGCTGGATGGGCTAGAGATGCTGAGGTGACAGCATGCTTCAAAGAATGTGTTACAGGTTGTATTGCAGGAGCAGGGGCTAATGCTGGACCAGGTTGAAGGCTCCTAGGTGCCATGGGTACTGGATCCCGGCGCTGTGCCGTCAGGTTTATCAGGGGGGTAGGTATCGCTGGAATGGCAGATGATTGTAGCACTGGTGGTGGTCCAGTAGGAGGCAATGTAGAGGCTGGAATGGCTTGTGGCATGACTTGTTGGGGAGGAATAGGTGGGTGTATTACAGGAGCAGGTGTAGACAGCAAAGGTTGGGAAGTGGATGGACGCATGTCAACCTCTTCTGCCTGCACTACCGATGGTAAGTCCAGGAAAGGATCTAACTTATTAGAGTGTGAGGATGAAGAGGCAGGTGTCAACCTATTGGAAAGCATTGAAGAACAAAGCTTAGCGATCTCAAGGTCCTGTTCAGCCCTCGTCAGGCACTGTTCTCTTTCTGGCCTCCTAGTAAGTGCTTCTCTGGCTTTGAGTGCCTCATCTTGGAGCTGCTGTGCTTCCTTGGCTTGCTCATCAAGCATTTTGCACTCTAAGTCAGCTTGAGTCTCATGCTTAATTAGATGGCAGCTCCAACTGCTTTATTCTCTCTTCCAAGATTGCAGCTTGTGCAGTGGAGAGACCATGGGTGGGATAAGTACCAACTGAGTAACAGGTACGCCTACTAGATCTGCTATAGATTGATGAACTACTGTTGGATGACCTGCGCATGCTGTTACTGTGGTGGCTATTAGAGCAGGAAACAGTAGCAGGAATATCTGGGCCCACAGATGGTTGGAATCCAACTTTGTTGTCCTTCAGGTGAGCAGGTAAGTGATGCTCTCTCTTGGACGTCTCCAGGGCTCTGTGGCGTTTGATGCTGCAATGTCCATGATCCTCTTCTCAGGTTGCACTTAATCCAGCTCGAAAAACCAATGTTTGAGGGCGAGCCTCTGTTGAAGGATTGCTGGTTGAGGCGGTGGATTATGGACGATGATTCCAGTTAGAGAATCAAGGCACTTGGAGAGAGAGATCCTTTTTCTTTACAATATACAAAATCATAGGAGAGCACGTGTGTGTGTGTGTGTGTGTGTGTGTGTGTGTGTGTGTGTGTGTGTGTGTGTGTGTGTGTGTTGTGCACTCAATGTCCTCAAACTTGCACAAAGGCTTTCTATGTATCACACAAATTGGAATAATAACCAAATTATCCATAACTAAGGAGAAGAAAGCACTTACATTTCCTCAAGAACACACACAATATGAAGAACACACAGAAAGTCCATCCAGCTTCATTCAGTCTGCTCACTGACTGGTCTGCTGCTTGTTAGTGTGGCTGAACATGTCTGGACGTGTTCGGTTTGCATATGTGCCTTTCACCAGTAGATGGTGCTGTTGGACCTACAACTGTAAGGCTTTCTCACAACCACTATGACAACATGAATATAAGCTTTTGATAAATTTTTGCAGACTTATTTTTTGTGGTCAAATGTTTTATTATCTGTCATGTCTGTAAAGTTTCTGTTGTTTTTGCACTGATTTCTGATTCATGTTTTGGTTTCCCGTTTTATTTTGAAATCATTAACCCTTGTCTCTGTCTCCTAGATTTGTTCCTGTCTGCCCTGCCCTGTCTGTCACACCTGATTCCTGATTGTCTTCCCCAGCTTTGTGTCATCACCCCTCATTACCTCTTGTATTTAACCTCATGTGTCTCACTGTCTCGTTGCCAGTTCGTTGCATGTTATTGTCCTCGTTCCAGCCTTTATATCACAGTCTAGTCTCGCCGCTCATGAACCTTGCTCTTGTTTTTGGATTTTGTTCTTTGCCTTACGCTTTCTGGATACCTCTGCCTCTCTTTGGATTGATTACCTGTGTACCGAACTCTGCCTGTCTGACTGCCTGTGTTTGTCCACTTCTGGGTCTGAGTTCTTGACATTATCAGAGTGAAGTTTAGATGAAGTATTCACAGAAGTTAACAGACACATCTTCTCACTTTACCTCATTCATCCCATTCTTCATTCATTCATTCATTCATTCATTCATTCATTCATTCATTCATTGAAAAAAATAAAAATAAAAAATCAATCTTACAATTAATGCATGCAGATATTACTGTAATATGTACCAAGTTTTAGTGTTTTCCAGAGCCTGGGACAGGATATCCATTAAGTAGTCTCTTGCACCATAAAGTCAAGGAATTGTGAGTTCAAAGAAAAAAATGTCAAACATTAGGAAAGCCCAATGCTTTATGTCAACCTCATGTCGAGGTTTTCATCTATTTACCAACAGTCTTTTAGCACCAGTCAGACCTAAAAGAAACAGTCTTCTTCCAGGTTTGTTGAAACTCCAAGCAGACTCATCATTCAGTAACAACAAGTTGGCTACCCATTAGTTCCACTGTTATTGGATAAAATTTGTGATACCGTAGACCAAAAATGCTTTACATCTTGACAGTCCCACATAACATGTACAAAGGTTCCCACTTCAATACAGTTACACATATGAAAGAAAGATGTGGGGTTGAGTTGAAGGTGAAAGTGTTTTCTGGGTGTTAGATAAAATCTATGTATGAACTTGAACTGTATCATTTGGTAATTGTATTTCTGAGATGAAAGTGCTACATTTTTCCAAACTCTTTCCCAGTTAATGGGTTTCTGTAACTGCTTTAAGTCCAATTCCAGACCTTTGTAACACCCATGTATGGTATGGACCAGTACTTATATAGCGCTTTCCTAGTCTTACCGACCACTCAAAGCGCTTTACACTGCTGGTGTCATTCACCCATCCACACCACATTCACACACTGATGGCACAACAATCTATTGAAGGCCATCAGTATTATCTAACACATTCATACGCATTCAAACGCATTCATTGGTACAGTGTACATATTAGACACAGTCCTTTGTTGAAGCACCTTTGTCAGCAGTTGCAGTCTCAGGTCTTTTTGAATATGATATCTCAAGCTTGGCTCACCTCTCTTTGGGCAGTTTGATCCATTGCTCTTTGCAGAACCTCTCAAACTCCATCAGATTGAATGGAGAGCATTGGTGCACAGACATTTTCAGATCTCTCCAGAGATGTTGGATCAGATTCAGGTCTGGGCTCTGGCTGGGCCCCTCAATGACCTTCAAAGAGTCGTCCTGAAGCCCCTCCTTTGATATCTTGGCTGTGTGCTGAGGGATGTTGTCCTGCTGAAAGATGAACTGTGGCCCCAGTCTGAGGTCTAAAGCGCTCTGGAGCAGGTTTTCATCCAGGATGTCTCTGTACATTGCTGCATTCATCTTCCCCTCAATCCTGACTGGTCTCCCAGTTCCTGCTGCTGAAAAATATCCCCACAGCATGATGCTGCCACCACCATGCTTCACTGTAGGGATGGTATTGTCCAGGTGATGAGCAGTGCCTGGATTCCTCCAAATATGACGCCTGGCATTCACATCAGAGTTCAAGCTTTGTCTCATCAGAGCAGAGCGTTTTAGTTCTCCTGGTCTGAGAGTCTT